>LD354204.1:115477-129267 GCA_001465055.1 Ptychodera flava | reverse complement strand
TGTGTTTACAAACAAAAGTAGTTCCGGGTCAAAACTGGTAAATACTCATTAACATAAAGGAATGGCATAATGTTTTTGGTATTGCACTGCAGTGCAAATACCGGTAGCACGCGCGCGCTACGATGCACGTAAACTGTGGTACATATGTAATAATGTTATTATTACATATGCTCTATCTTTTATTTGCATCATTTATCGAGAACGATCAAATTTCAAACGATCAAATTGTCGAACGATCAAATTGCAGTGTTCACCGTGGCACACAAGCGCTCACTGTTATCAATAGCGTGTCGGACACACAAGCACAGAATAAACTGCATGCAAAAGTGACTTTCTATTGTGAACGGGGAATGTCCGGTGATAAAACCACTGACAAAACGTCTCTGAAAATGTTTATTGTTTAATTGGCTCCGCTGCGCCCGCAGTTACGTGTTTTGATGTATGATGGCCGCCGTTGTACGGCGGCAGCGTGCACAGTGTATCCATGGACCTAGAAACGGACGTCCGTCGCCCATTGTCAATGTTTTTGCTTCGCTGACAAACAAAGAGCTGTAACTTCCGGATAATAAAAATCATCCTCACACTATAATAATTACATTCAATTTTCTTTGTCGTAGTTTTTAATCGGTAATGTCATGCATTTTACTTTAACTAGCATCGAACCAAAGTGAAATGAAATCTTGTAGACGACATTTTTGTGTTTACAAACGAAAATAGTTCCGGGTCAAATTCGTCAATACTCATTAACATAAAGGAATGGCATAATGTTTTCGGTATTGCACTGCAGTGCAAATACCGGTAGTACGCGCGCGCTTCGATGGGAGTAAACTATGGTACACATGTAATAATGAGGTTTTCGCGTCGGGCGATACGCTGCGCCAATGTCCTCGTGCATCCTTTGCGGTATTTTCGTAATAACCTCATAATATATATATATATATATATATATATATATATATATATATATATATATATATATATATATATATATATATATATATATATATACAATGTTGATCATTTTAGTGATGTCTTTTTACTGTGCTGTACATAGCATTGTGTACAACCAGCGTGACTGCGCGCGATCAAACCCATTTGTTCACTGTGACTGCGTGCAGTAAACTCAGCGACATATGTGCAGAGTGTCTAAATGTTTGTAGCCTAACAATATATGAGTTTATAGATAGAAATACACCACTGAAGTTCGTTTCCGATCTTAATATTTTACTATTGCATGATGTTGAGTCAAAGGCGTTAACTAAGTGAGGGACCGCTCCCGTCTCATCCGATTGAAGTTGAGAAGACTTATGTTTACAAACATTTATGTTTATCAACAAAAAAATCGCGCACGCGCAGCACGACGACCACTGCGCTTTAATAAAATCAGACAAAAAGTGTACAAACTAATAAAACGACTTAAAGTGACGCTGTACTTATACGTTAACTTTCAAACACACTTAAATGTCAAAAACTAGAGAAATATTTTACACTAAAAGTTAGTAATATTCCAGTATTCCAGTTACTTAATAACTGAGTTTCACCAGCATTGCTAAAGCCTGATAGCAGAAACTGTATAGCGCCATCTATCGGATGTCAGCGTACACGCGGAAGTGACTTTACAGTAATGTGAGCAGGTTAGATTTTGCATCTCACGTAAACAGTGTCTTCAAAAAATGAAGAAAAGAAAAACGCCTCAAATCCAATGTGAGTGTCCCAAAATCTAAAATACAGCACCACGACTTTCAAAATTCGCAAACTTCTATATGGTGCGATTTTGTGTGGGACTACTTTGCAGAAGTGTAAACTATATAACGAGTAATGCGTTCTCGTACAGTAAAAACACAGCTGATAGGTTGCTAGCTGAAGTGGATTTACTCCTGGAATTTTATAAATTTGACGGCGTTACAAGAAATCGGAAGGAGTTTTTCTGACAGGGATTAATACCTCAGGGTTAAATTGTTCAGGTAAGATCTGATGAGTTTCTTTCTTGAAATCGAAACAACGACGCTTTAATGAATGTTTACGGTGAATACAATTGTCATTCCAATGCTATACAGAATTGATGGACTGTTTAGTTTCTTCGGCCGGGGGGAACGGGGTGGGGTGGCAGTGGATTCATGGGTGGGGGTTACCCTGTTTTTGACTTCGGTGATAAGGGGTCACCATGTTTTTGAAATGCCTAATAGAGGGGGGAGGGGGGGTTAATGTGTCTTTGAATTTCGACGTGCCAGATACAAATTTCATCGTTCAGTTCCTTTTTTCTCAGCGCCCTTCGGGCGCGTAACTTTGGTAATTTTCAGACATATTTTTCAGAGCCCCCTCCAAGAGCGAAACTTTAATATATCAAAATATATTCTGTCAAAAACATCACAATATGAAAATTTCAACCGATAACTTTGATTTCCACTTTATGAACTTAGTAACATCAAGACGTGAAATTCTAACCCAAACACGATCAGAAAAATCTTGACATTAACAAAGTAATCTACAAATCATGTTGGAATTTAATTGCATGTTGAATGGAAGTCATGTCAACATAGGACATTCTGCAGAAATATCAAAATAGCTCTATTTGAAAATATGAAAATTTCCTCTGATACAAATGATACAGAATTTCAACCAAAGACTTTGATTTTAACATTTCTGAATTGCTTAAATCAAGAATAGTACTATGGAAACGAAATTATTGACATTGTTCATAGCATCAACATTGATAATGTCAAATTGCCTACCTCGGACGTCCATGTCTGCAACCTGCAATCGTCCCCTCCGGTCATAGTTCACCTCCATCCATTCAAGTGCATCTTCGATCAATCGCTACATATCACCATACAGTCGCTCGTGCGGCTGGTTCAGTGGTCCTTAATCCGGGTCTGCCATCTCCCGTACACGTCGTCCGTTGACTCCGCCAACAGATCTACAACCAAATATCAGAATCCTACAGTCGTGCTGCTTCAGATACTCGGATTCTCCACCAATTAGTCGCACTCGTAGTTAGGAGAATTACGAATTAAGGTACCAGTCTGGATCGTAATGCTTTCAGTAACTGAAGCAGATACACCAAGATGTAGATTGTAACACAACCGTATACTTTATTACAAGTGGGCGACCGTGTCGCTCACCGTCAAAGGTCTGATCTGAAGTGTCTCTTTTCTAAGTTCTCTACAAAGTTAAATGCATCTCAAGACTTACATAATTACAAAAGTTACCATGTGGTAATTTTCCCGCCAGTCTTTGATTGTTTCTTAAGATTAAATAAGATCACACCATGTAATATCCCGTTCTCGATTGTTGTCATTGAAATCTTAATCTTAACTACCATCTGTGAATACTGCATTGTAGTAAGGGTAGCCACATTCAGTTATAGTTTCCTGGTATTCACCCTGTCTATCAAGTTTCAGTATCTTCCCATACTCTGCCATAGTCTGCATTGTCAACTGTAACTCCCCATGGTGTCTCTTAGTGATCACTTCCAAATTCATTCAATATTTCAAGGTTATTGCCCAAAACATACTAACTATACACTTTTCATCACCCTGACATGACACCATGAGTTGATGTTTGAAATTCATTGTCAGAGAGAAAGGCTTTCTGAGTCGATGACTTGAAAAATGTCCCCATCTCCATTACTTTTTATTACACAGTCTGCATGGTTGTATGGTATGAGGCACCGTAGCCCAGTGGTTAGGGTAACGGACAGACTATCAGAGGGCACCGCCCTGACATGACACCATGAGTTGATGTTTGCTATTCATTGTCAGAGAGAAAGGCTTTCTGAGTCGATGACTTGAAAAATGTCCCCATCTCCATTACTTTTTATTACACAGTCTGCATGGTTGTATGGTATGAGGCACCGTAGCCCAGTGGTTAGGGTAACGGACAGACTATCAGAGGGCGGTGAGTTCGAGACCCGGTTCAAGACCCAGTAGGTCCACTGTCAGAGGGCAGTGCTCCATAGGGGGTTAGTGGGTTATGCATACATTATCTTGTAATTGGATTAAAGCCTGTTGTCTGATTGACTGATAAAAATTTTAAAGTAAATTTAAGTAAATTAAAGAAAACATTTCTGTCTTAATCGACAAATACATCAGTGGGGGATTTCAGTTTACCCATTGCTATTTTTTGTTTCACTCTACTCTTTGCATCGCTCACTACAATGCATTTGTGACCGTCATCCACTTAGTCGGATGCATTTATGCAAAAAAAGGACCTTACCCTAAAAAATTGCTACAAAAGGTTTCTCAACGGTTTGTATAGAGTCAAATGTGCTTAATAACATAGTAAAAGTCTACCAAAATCTGACCACCGGAAACGTGTCATTTTCAAGATGGCGTCCAAGATGGCCGCCATATACTTAAAATGGCCATAACTACTTAAATATTAAACCTAGACTAGTGATTTCTGTGTCTACCACCATGTTTTAGTGGTTTAGGAATCCACGTACCATATCTAGATTGTAGGCAAGTGATCATAAGTCCCATAATATGCATATTTATACAGGTATTAAAAATAATCACTGTCACATTCTTCGTCCTGAACATGTTGCTCATGTGGATTTTCACAATATCCGAGGTTAGGTAGTAGAGGGAAAGCAACTCCACACATCGTTCACATTTGTGTTGTTTGCGATTTGTGTATGACATTGTGTATAATATAAGTGTATCTCATGTTTGGCTGTTTTATGTAAAATGTTGCTTAGCCACGGCGAGACGTACCCGTAATCAATGTGTCTTGATGTTACTCCGCACTGGAGCGGAGAGACTAGTGTGAGACTGCGATCCTTTGACGCTACGTTTCGAAAACAGAGTTTTCTTCATCAGTCGCTTAAAATTCATTCTTGATTGGTGAGACGTGTTGAATGGTTGATTGTTTTTATTTGGTAGTATGTTGTTCCACTTACGTTTGTTGTTCAAGTAGGGAAGCTAGAATTGTCTACTGTTTGGTCTTGTTGTGTTTGTGTAGGTTCGTGTGAACCTGACTTCGAGCTGTTGTCGCTTTTGTGAAGTCTGGCGTAAATACGTGTATCGCCTATATTTCTGTTCCTTCTATATTCGATTATTGGTTGATTTTGGAACAGGTTTTTAGTGTTTCGTCTTTTTCAAGTTCACTCCAGTTTTCTGTCAGGGCTTGCTTGATTTTTGTCGTTTTGATGTACGGGCTATATGTTGTTACGAAGACTACTGTATTGTTGGTGGCGTTCTTTCTTTCTTTTTGTTGTTCAAGCGGTCTTTTTCTGCTTTTATGGTCTGTTTCTCTGATAATGCGTTCTATTTCATTTTTTTATATCGTCGGTCTTGTAATGTGTCACTAGATTGTGTGACTTTCTGTGTAAAATCGGTTTCGTTGGTCAAGTTCTGATGTATCGTAATGTTTCACTTTTGATCAGACCTTTGAATTTTGCTGCCGGATGGCATGAGTTTTTTTGTAATGTATCTGTTGGTTTTATGTGTGTCTTGGTGTCGAAAATGTTCTCTCTGTTGTATCGACGAGCTTTGTAGATAGTCAGGTCTGAATATGTGATTTCTTGAGAGGAGCTTTCAAACGAAAATTTGAAAGTAGGATGCGTTTTGTTGATGTTTGATATGAATTCATTGAGTTGTGTTCCGATGAAAATCAGAAAAACATCGTCTTTGAACCTCAGTCTGCTAAGCATTGGCAATTGTGTATGCGTCAGCCGACAACTTAAATATTTCATTAGAATTTTAGCTGACGGGGCCTTTTAATTTCCGTTAAATTAATTTAGGGTAGTCTCCTGTGGCTAACGTTTTATCGGTTTTTCATTTACCTTAATGCTAAAAACAACACGTACACACAATGATAAAATCGGATTCCAAAATACTTAACCTGTCTACTTTGTTTTTGTGTAGCACGAAAAAAGTGAAATATAACTATTGATTCAATAGACGTAAATAAAAATAGAAGAAACAGTTTTCCTTTTCCAAAAGCCTGTTGTTTTTGTGGAATTCATCGACCGAAACAGGACTGTAAATTTGACTTCAACCGATTCCAATTCGCTAATCGGTCACCTCAATATGCGTAGCATGACAAGCCGGTGTTATGCGGTTATTAATTTTGTCAGATGCACAATGCAACAAGCTTGATGCAATGGATATACCTCAGAAAGCACGAGTAGGTCGGACAAAATATATGTAATGGATTCTGCTTGTGCAGTAGGGATACGTATTGCCTAGTGTGAGCAAAGTAACAATTCTTCAAATGGTATACCTTTTTACACTGACGACTTTTTCCAAGTTCAATAAAACCTGTGTCAAGACGACTCAAATCTGATAATGCTCTCAAGGTTTCGACCTCGCAACAGACGTATATACTCTCCCTACAAAGGAGTACCGATATCGATATACATTCAAAAAATGTCGTTAACCATCCAAGCTAGCCTCTTTACCAGACGTTCAATTAAACTTACAAATATGCACAGTACACGTAGCACACATGCCGATTCAGTGTACAGAGACATGTAAATGTTGCTAGGGGAAGAGATAATAAACTTTGTTGGCACCAATGAGTTTCAATCCATATGTAGACGTATACGATTAAGTCACGCCTAAAACAATACTCTCAATTTCCTAAGAACTCCATCTTTAAAGAGAACATATTTGAGTTAATTTCTTATGCTGCATTTTAAAATTTTCACATAATAGGTATAAAAAATAGACAATAGCCTCAATTGATCCGTTCACGGCAATCTAGAGCTGAGCATATTTGGTAAAAGTGTGTCGTTGAGTAAGTTTTTTGTTCATGAAGAACGAGCTTTAAAAATATTTGTACTAGAGTATATCCATAAATTACTGCATTTTTGCAAGTTCTCCAAATATCTCCAATACTTTGCAGTTAACTTTAAGATGGTCTCAGTGGTATTTTGTGTTGACACAGATCTTTGCGCAAGTATTGGCAACTCCTTTATAAACAAAACAAAACTGGTTATCTCTGTACCGATTACCATACAAGGAAGATGGACAACTATAAAATAATTTAAGAGTATAGTATCGAACTGTTGAAGTGGCTACAGCAATTAAAAGGACTGTGCTCATATATCTTTGGATGCACTATTTTAACCTTTTTCTGTCATTAGCAGGAAAGCACGTAAGGAATATTTCCTCTTAATAGTTATTAGCCTGCCAGCTAACATTAACCTGGTCACGTCCGTGCTTATAAAAGAGCACCTCATGAAAGATGAAAGCCTATTGCTGAGAAGTTCTGATAAGCATATAGATCGCTTTCAAGGTTTACCAGTGCATACATTTTATATGTCATTGATGCGTGTTTAATCATATACCCATGGCCATATCGCACGTTTACAGTAAAATATCGGCCGCTATATTTAACGGTAAACGTCGAGATATGCACGATAAACGTCATTGGTTTGGGAATATTCCCGAACTACATTTGCAGTTTGATGGTAAACTACGTAAACAAACAAAATGGCTGCCGTTCTCCGCCTGCGATGCGATGTCGCCGACGTAAAAATTTGAAAGGCTTTGAGGAACATGGATATTTCTGGTTGCTAAATACGGAAATAATATGTTGGGTCTTGTAATGTTTTCCCACGGTTTTTCCTGTTAAATTTCTTGTATTTCTTTAGACAAGTTCTAGCAAACATTCGTACGACACGCTCTGCCTCCAAACAGGTAGCGAGCGCGTGGCGAGACAGCAATGTCGCGCGCGCGATACCTGTTAACATGGCAACTCTCAGTGTAAACCAACGAAATGACGGCCCATCTCCGTGCCATACGACTATCGAGCGCGATCGAAATTAGAGGACATTTAAAGCAAAGGACAGTTTTTGATCGGTTTCAATTGTAGCAGTATATTGCACCTTAAAAAGTCCCCCCCTTCCGTATGACAATTTTTGAATACCGGTGTCTTTTTTCGTGGGGTTTATTCAGATATGGAAGGGGGCTCGAAACGATGTTGCGCGTGATGTTGACTTTTGGTACAGTTTATGAATGAAACCTGTTCACACAAATATTTTCGATATTTATGCGCAAGGCGTAATGAAGTAGAGCCTCAAAATTTTAAGTTTTTCCGAAAGTATTCGTGAAATTCTAGGCATGGTTATATGATAAATCGGTTATTACCAAATATCGCCTGTTCCTTGCGTCGTATCAGCATTCGTGTCATTTTTGCTGCGTTCGGGTAATAACCTCTAAATATTGAACATAAAGGAAAGAGTAGACATTTTGTGTGATATCATATAATGTGTATAACTTAACTCTGAACCTTATTATTCTTTTCACAAATGAATAGATATGCGATAGCCTTGGCCCTTATGTGATTAGCTTTCAGTGTAATTTAGAACATGTGTCATTTAATTTATGTTCACTGAACTGCGCAATTCCCGCAGCAAATACGTGCTCTGTGCATTTCGTTACGGTTTAATTTTAAAGAAAAATGGAACATTCAATGCTGAAATTAGATTGACCTCTTCGTTTCACAATCATCAACAGAGTATAGACCGAGCATTTAAAAATGTGATTTAAAATTCATATATATCACAGGAAAAAAGAAAGAAAAAATTGTCCGATCCAAGGTTTTAATATGCATCCGAAAATAACGACAGAAATGTAGATTATACTGTGAAACAATTGCACTAGCTCAATCAACTAACATCATACGCAACATGACATATATGGTTATGTGATCAGAGTACCTGCATATTCTTAAAAGTACCTCTCAACATTTCCTAATTGAGTACACGAATTTAAGATACGTGGATTTCAGGTCTTTAGAGCTTTCATAAAAAAATGTTAATTTAATCAAATTACTTGTCTGATGATGGTGCGCATGAGTGCTTTCTCGATACAAATGCTCATTAATTAGATAAGATCCAGAGTGCAACCATCTTCTAGCGGCAATGGCTACAGGAAAGATATCATGTTTGCGTCAAATAATACATCTGTTATGGTCACTGTATATATATTATGTTTGCGTAAGCACTGCGGTGAAGGGAGGTAAGAAAATATTCTTTATATCACTGTTCATTTGCAATATGGACTAACTTCAATTTGCAAAAATACCCGCGACTTGACTTCATGCATCGTAATGCAAAGTAATTCTGTAAGACTGCAATATACAGACTACTAGAGTTCAAAGCTCTTAGAGTTGTGAACGTGAGTCAGGCAAAACACACATGATGATGCAAACACGATGAAAGACGGTTTGTTCGGATACTAGCCGCCGTTCTGTACAGACGTATGAAGATTCCCTTTTAATCTTATCAGGTCAAGAAAACATTGAATAAGTCCCCATAAAGGCAACATTTAAGAGCAATGATGCGACCACTTTAGTTTCTCTTGGAAAAGCCTGTGAACAAAAACATTTTTACCCAATAACGTTCCTGATTATGCACCTAAGCCGCTAGATGGAGTGGTCAGTACTAATAGCTAAGCTGAGCCCGGCTATTCCTCTATATTACTCCATGATTGCACTGACAGCCAAAGGAAAACAAAATGATCATTCTCAAAGTTGGATAAATAGTAATAAATAGTAATGCAATTATTGTAGTTACTGTGTGGACCTGACTTTGCCAATGCAGTTGTCTTTAGTGGTAATCTGGAAACAAAGCTGTGGCCGGGCCTCACTTTGACAAGAAATCAACTCATCTTAACAACATACAACACTCAAATCAGTACATTCCTTTAATATGTTAAAACACGGCCTTCTGTTTAAAAAGTTGTCGAGTTATGAACTGTCATAATGTATGAGCTAGAGCTAAAAGAAAGGATTAATATAAGTCAGAAAATGGTGAATGAAATTTCATCATCTGAGCAGTCTGTGCTTCAGTTCATGTAGTATTGTTCTGACTGCGATTAATGTTGTGATTATCCAAATAATAAAAGGAAAATGTGGCAATGAAAAGTGAAATATACATGAATCCGTTTTTACAAGAAGTTATTGACTCTCTGCGAGGGCGGCTTGTTGACTTCATAGTGAGCCAAGAATCCGATATCGGAAATCATAAGGGACAGTTAACAACGAGCAGTTGGAATACTAAAGCAAGAAGGCTTTTGTCCGCACTTTGAATGACATATGCTGCTCGATCTACCGAACAGATACAGCTGAATCCATCAAGGATCTAGTACAATAAGGACATAACAGCCTACTAAAACTGCCACCCAGCGAAAGGTTTAGTTTGTGGCAGCGATTTGCAGGTTCCGCCAATGGCTATGTTTCTAACAGTGTATGCACAAGTGATATCTTGTGCCAGCGTTGTAAAATTTCGGCCTCTTCAGTGTTAACAAAAATTGAAGTAATGCATTTTTAATAAACATGGCGCGCTGGGTACAGTTCAGTGCCCTTGCCGAAGTAACCCAAATGTGTTTGATAAAGAAAAGTTTATGTTTCTGTATGCAACTTTGTACTGATCCACGAGAACATTATTGTAAATTGCACTTCTACCAATTCCAATTCGGTCAGCAATCACCTAAATATGTCTAGCATTACAGGCCGTCGTAATACGATTACTAATTTTGTCAGATGCACAAACAAATAAGCTAGATGTAATGGATTTACCTCAGGAAGCACGAGTAGGTCGCACAAAATATATGTAATGGATTCTGCTTGTGCAGTAGGGATACGCATGGGCTTGTATGAGCAAACCTGAAAGCAAGATTTCTTCAAATAGTACTGTCGATTTCTACCAAGCGCAACGAAACTTCTGTCAAGAAGACTGAAACATGTCCTAATATTACAAAAATATGATAATGCTCTCAAGGTTTCGACCTCGCAACAGACATATATTTTCCCTACAAAGAAGTCGACATCGATATGCACTCTGAAAATGTCGTTAACCATCCAAGCTAGCGATCTGTTATTTCAAGTAGTCTCTTTAACAGACGTTCACTCAAACTTACAAATACATATGCTAACTACTACACATGACATATACGCCGACCCAGTGTGCAGAAAGGTTAAACAATTGCCCGAGGAAGAAATAATAAACTTTGTTGACACCGTGGATTTTCCATCAACTTTTGACATATGAGATTAACTGACACCGAAAATGACATGCTGAATTTTCTGAGAGCATCCTTGAAGATAACAGTTACTTTTTATTGATGCACATTTAAACTTAAATGATATAGATTAAAATAGACCATTGTCTGTTTTGATCTGTCCGATGCAATCTAGACATAAATATAATATACCTAATAAAATGTTTGTCTTTGAATACGCTTTTGTGCATTAATAACGAGTTTTTAAAATGTCTATACTAGAATATTTGCGTAGATATCTTCAGTACTTGGCAGTTTCCTTAAATTGCTGTCTGCTGTTTTGTGACGACATAAAACTTTGCAAGTCTTGGATAATCCATTCTATAAAACCGATTATCTCTGTGCCGATTAAATTCCGAGCAAGACAAATAATGATGAAGGAATATGAGAGTGCGATATCGAACTGTTGAAGTGGCTACAGGTAATTAATTAAAACTATAGTGCGTAAATTGCTCAGGGTGCACTATTAACAATTTTTGTGTCCTCAGCGAGAGAGCAAGGCAGGTGTGACTAGACTATTATATACGCACAATGGTTTTTGTGCAGATTTTGATCAAGATATACCGTCTCATACAATCCAAGTGGCATTCTAAGATAATAAAAACGTTACGCTATGGAAGGAAGAAAAGTGATTCAAGTCGGGGGTGATAGTCGTCTTGCTCACAATTCGCGTACGTGTGTCTGAACGGGTCGCACATGTGTCTCTGAATTAAGATATTTCCCCGTAACGAGTGCGAGGCGTTTTGCCTCTCTAACCAAGCTATTTCTTTCAACTAATAAAAAGCAATCGACAATAATTAGATATTTATCAAGTGAAAATGTGTACAGCTTATATAGTCAGACAGGTTAAAAGTTTACAGACGCACACAAGGTGCATGTCTGCAGGAAACATGCCTCTGTGCATTTTTCTCAAAAGGCCCTTTTTTTTACTAAAACTAATTTGCTTTATACCGGTGAAAAACATTTAAACCTGTATTCTGTAACACTGCTTGATCATTATCACAACATCGACCTTGTTCCAAGTAGTTGCCCCTTAACCTCCTCCAAAAACTGAAAACTTTCATAAAAATTAACAGATGGGCCATTTAATTTCCGTTTAATGAGTTTTAGACGAATCTTTTGTGGCGATTGTTTGAGTGGCTTTTCGTTTTCTTTACTGTTAAAATAACACGTACATACATTATGGTGAAACTGAATTCCGTATTTCAAAATAATTAACCTGCTAGACGTCATTTTTCCTTTAACGTGATTAAAAGTCAGCTATAACAATTGATACAAATACTGAAAGAAACTTAGAAGAAACATAGAATTTAAAAAAAACTTAGGAGAAACATTGATGGAAACAGGACTGGAAATTGCACTTCTACCAATCCTAATTTCGTGGACAGTCACCTTTATATGTCTAGCATGACAGGATTTCAATATGCGGCTATATTCTTCAAATTTATCACAAGGCTTCCCATGTAAAGTATTGTTATGTGAAGTAGATGTAAATTTGCATATTGCTTCGGTAGAAAAAAAACCCAGGAGGTCAGTGATTTTCTTTAAAATACAATTTATTTAAACTAATCACC
The DNA here is from genome assembly GCA_001465055.1 of Ptychodera flava. Classification (NCBI taxonomy): domain Eukaryota; kingdom Metazoa; phylum Hemichordata; class Enteropneusta; family Ptychoderidae; genus Ptychodera; species Ptychodera flava. Next base: position 116,681 of record LD354204.1, on the reverse strand, counting down.
AAATTAAATGATAAATTACAAGCTGTAAAAATTTACAAACTACTTACATCAGCTAGGACAGCATAAAACTACTGACTTGAGTCAGACAGCCTTATGAATGAGAAGTCCTTTGGCTTGCAGGTTTGAGGTTATTGTCAGATCCATTGCAAAGTTTTTACTTTGCGTATCACCTTTATCGAGATATGTACATTTGAGACGTCAAGCTATCAAAGATATGAGTGATCATCGTAACGTGGTAGTCGTCTGAATAAGCCGTAATCCTAACCACGGCGCAGAATGTACTATTATGTGACTCTGAACAAATCGCGTATGTGCCTTGTAACATATCGCATTGGTGTATCTGAACAGAAATATTTTCTCTGAAACGCTTAGAGCGGGTCAGCCTATCTCACCTAGTCACTTCCCTCCTGTGACATTCAATAAAAGCAACCGATCATCTTGAACATAAAATGGAAAAAAAAATGTCTGTACGTATAACGCCCGGGGGAACAAGTTTACAACATACAAAGTTAACCGATATGTACTTGTTGCACGTGGGCTAAGAAAGTAACATGTAGAACTTTCAAAAGGCAGCATTGCTTTTGTTGTATCCTAGCCACAAAAATTTGTGTTTGTCTATTGAAGGACAGTTTTATGGTTATCATGACTTTGACCTTGTTCCAAGGAGTCGTCCCTGCTAAGCATTAGCGATTGAGTTCTCGTCTGCCAACAACTCAGATATTTCATTAGCATTGTAGCTGATGGTCCTCTTAATTTCCGTTAAATGATTTTAGGGTAATCTTCTGTGACTAATGCTTTTTCCGGATGTTCATTTACTTTACTGTTAAAACAACACGTACATACAATGATAAAATTGAATTCCGTATTTCTAAATACTTAACTGTCATCTTTGTTTTCCTTTAGCATGATAAAAGTGAAATATAACTATTGATTCACCTTAACAAACATAGAAGAAGCAGTTTCCCTTGTCCAAGAGCCTGTTGTTCCTTCGTGGGATTCATCCACGGAAACGACTGTAAATCGGACTTCAAACAATGTCAATTAGCTGAAGTCACCGAAATATTTCTAGCATGACAGCCGTCTTTATGTGATAATTAATTTTGTACGATGTACACTCTATAAAGCTGGATGCAATGGATATACAGCAGAGAGCACGAGAAAGTCAGATAGTATATCTGTGATGAATTCTTTTTGTGTAGTATGG
>LD354204.1:86425-99635 GCA_001465055.1 Ptychodera flava | reverse complement strand
CGTCGTCGGAACAGCGCCTGTGCTAGTTTCGTGTTTACAAACAATGTATTTTGTGCACGATATCTAGATGCACCCCATCGTCATAGCTGCAACATTTAAATTATACGTTGAAGATTATGAAAGACATGTTTTAACTAATATCAGTCACCATCGTACCTTGGATATAGTGTTTTCATTGGTCGCGTTGGTCCCATACGACCTTTAAGCGCAGTTCCGACGACAGTATCCTTTTAAGTATATTACGCGTTTTTTAAAGCAATCTGTCTGATACAAATGATAAAATTTATCATTTAATGCAATCAGATATAGCTTAAATATTTTCAAGATATACCTTGTTTCCTGTTGACTTCAATTAATGAAAACAGGCAAACAAGAATTATTGTCTGAGGAGTCTAGTATAACATACCCCGTATTTCTATTGACAAGGAGCAGTCAGCGGCAAATCCTCGTAAAATACTGATAATTACAATGTTTATCCGTGATTCCGTTCAGCCGCTTTTCTGAACTCAGACTCAAATGATTACAGAACTGCTGGTAGTCATTATGGTGAAGTGCTCCCTCTATATGCTATAATTTCGTCACTTTTTTACATTTTTTCCCTTTGCAACGTGGATTAAGGTGTTATGATGCCACTGTTTGATGATTTCAATGGAACCAGTGTGTCAATATTTGAGGTTTGCTCTTATAATGTGTATATTATGTATGCATGTATGATGTATGTATGTGCGTAAGTAGTGCGATTGTGCATGTATATCTGTGCGTACGTACGTATGTATATGGTATAGATATAATAGGATACATGTATACACGTGATGTTCACTTGCATGTTCGTTACTCTGTGCTATAACTTCGGTAACTGTTAAGTGGTCGAAGGTAGCAGGTATGTTAAGGTACCCTAAGACCAATGTCGGGCCATAAAGAGGGGCTCTTACTTTACCAAAATGCACTCTGGGACCGGAACCAGATAGTGTTTTTTGACATTCTTGGTCCGGTCCAAGTGAAAGTTTGGGGGTTTTAACCGAAAAAAAATTATGATAATATAACGACATCCTACTTTGGTTTGGTTGAGAGTTCTATAAAATTGCGTAGTAATTTTACATTGTCGCTCCATTTGTGGCAAAGTCAATCGAGACGGTTGATACTTTGATGATGGTATTATATTAACAATGACAGACCAAGAGGTTTTTGAATGAAATAAAGGTTTTTTCATTTTAATAATGTTGTCTTTTGCAATGTCATACATCCTGAGTATGCTAAAGTATTAGCAGTAGCATCACATTAAAGAAATAATGGAAATCGGTGATCAACATTCAACAGTTACGTTTTGGAGTTGTGCAAAACTACAAGAATACTTTTGAACAGACATTTAGCTTTTGATGTCGCCCCTAACTATATCCTTTAAGTTTCATATCCTTTAATGATTGCTGCATCACTGTGCTTGTGCATAATTAAGGCATGGTTTGGGACTTGAGCTTTTTCTTTCGGTGTGAATTCTATGAAGTACGTCCCTTACGATTGTTATTTTTTTATTTTGAATCTTTAGTATGATGAAGTAAACTTTGTCTTCAGGTATGCTTGTCCCCACTAATGAACCAAACTACTTGTTAGAAATGTTGTATAAAGAGCATCAAGAGTTGTATCTAAGATAGCAAACAATATGGTCAGGGACTTATCCGCACAACTGGTCCAAGATTAAAAACCGTCAAGCACTGCTCCCAGACTGCCAAAAACACAATCTTACACTGGTCTCAGATAGCAAAAAAACACAACCTGGGATCATTCCCAGATGAAAAAAATCACATTCTTGGACTGATCCAAGATGGCCCAAAAATCAACATGGGACTTTTCCCACAGTGTATTTTGGTAAACTGGGATTCCCAGTTTGGAGTCCCAGATTGCATTTTTGGTACTTGAGCAAACATCAAGGTAGACATAGTAACATTAACATTTTCTTACTTCTTCTACCGTCAAAGATTGTGGAATGGCTTGGTGTAATATCAAATGCAATCTCTGGGCTTACCCATCTTAACATATCGACCAATGAAAGCAGTGCAATGTCTAAAGGTGAGTGATGGCCTTATCTAACGCTATATTGTATTAAACGGCAATACAGTACAATAAAATTAAATTTTTATATGCGTGGTAATAGGCTTCTGAGAAGGCTACATACAATATAAGGTTTATCGTTTAATACTACACGTTGCCATTCAAGGGAAACGGTTTATATACAAATATAGCCTGTAAAAACACTGTATTACAGGTGTGAACGCCATTATTATACACCTGCGTCTGTAACTTATTGAGTTTCGTTGAACATAAGATGGATTATCAGAAGATGCGGAGTCCAATAATTTTGAGGCAGAGTGAATAACTTAAGGTGTTATTGGGTGCTACTTGACCTTTGACCTCATAACACCTTTACGTCGACAAGGGGGGCATTTGGGAAGTTTTACAGTTTTTAAGAAAATAGGCATCCAAACATTCAGTGATTTAACACAGTGAATAATGGTCAGTCCAAAATCTATGATTTTTAAAATTATGAAATTATTTTGATGAACTACAATACCTACCGCGTGCGCTGGGCTTGGCTTGTTGGAGTTTTGTTCCCCACGCTTAGCTGACGCACTGTACGCGTTCGCAGTCTGCTTGCATAATAATAAGCTTATTCTCAAAATACTTTGTACATCGTACGCTTCGGTATTGTTCACGACGCTACGCGTCTCGGACCATTCCTCCACTGCACGATGTACTCGGATATAAATTCCCGTACTTTGTGAAGAACCTTATATTAATCCCTTTTCATATTTTAAGTTGACCGAGCGTATTCTGAGCTACCCTTTTACGTTAAGTATCATTTGTATGGCAAAACCATTTTGAACATCTTTTTACAAAATGCATTACCGTCCATGGTAACCTAAGAGATATGTAATGACAGTGTGTCGGTGTTCAATCAAGATAACCGATCGGGAACGTTCATTCTGTAAAAAGTGCACTTCCCGATAAATGCGACGCGGGCAATCAGAACAACTAACGTATTAATGTCGTTCAGGTTATGTTCAAAATTGCAGTGCTGACGTAAGAAAAATATTATTATTTTTACTTGCGTAACTCATGCAATATATTTAGACAAACTTTTCAGATGCAGTATAAAGATGCATCATGGTTTGTTCTTTATGGCGATGTTATCTGCAGAATGATCAGGTTTACTGTTGCTGTGCTAGGCGATAACTCTGATGCAACTCTCGGTACGACAAATGCTTATACACAATTCCTTCGTAGCCTTTGCTGTCACTTTGTCGCTGGCTGAGGTCAAAGTCAAGTTATATTCTGTGCTTGGGTATTGCTTTGTGTGTTGGTGTCTGACGTTTAGCCTGTCATTTAAGGGATGGCGAAGCGGTCTAGAGGTTATTTTGGTATGAGTAATGCAGATGCTGTTAAAGAGGGTTCAATTTCTTGTATAACCATTTGAAACGTAACATTTCAAATGTCTTGTTAAAGTATCAATAGGGTGAGCAGTGAAAGTAATGCATCACTGGAAGATTATTGACATACATGAGAAATATAAATTATACTATAACCTAAACGGGATTCGAACCCCCACACACTCACGGCAACATCGCCTAGCTGCTAGGCCTCACACAAAACCAGTCGACCACTGCTTCCAACCCAAAAGAGTTGGTCACAGTAACCGACTTAGATGTTTCAATTCTGTGCGCGACCGAACAACACGGTATGCGTGGAGCAGACAACACACAGACACAGTACACACACAGTACACACATATATAGTAATCGGAAAAGCAAGAAGCTTTTTACTGAGCTATCAGACAGACTCGGGGACAAGTAAATATCCACCAGCAGGACTGTCCACTCAGGTTAAAGAAATACCCTAAAGGATCAATGGATTGTTCTGATCAGGAAAAAAATCGAGCCAAAAGAGAAAAAAATGAAATGCTACAGAGTTTAGAAGAACTGAAGGCGATGCCCCTGTTCTTAAAATGTATAGTGCTGTGGGAAAACTTGCTATAACGCTTGGAACAGGAATGTCCTCTGCCTGTCTGTCTTTCTATCTGTCTGTCTTTTAACATTGTCACGATGAAATATATTATTATACCTTTTTGTGTACCCAACATTTATCAATAAATATCCGTTTACCCTTCAGACATACTAGAGTCAATCGATGCCGACATAACGATGTTACAGAACACGTCAACGCTTGTTGAGCAGGAAGACCAAGACAGAAATATGTTGATGGAATCTGTGCTGAATACAACAGATGGTCTAGCAAAGTTTGCTCTTCGCTTGCATTGACCCTGGTAACGGTTCTGTGGTATTTGATACCCCTTCAATTCGTTTAAATTTAGAGAGCGACTCTTTGGAGAAACTATCAAATGTCTCATTAATGATGGGAGACGGAAGTGGATTTCAAGTTCCAGCATCAGAGAAACTGTTTGCTGACAGGCCGCCAAATAGCGTCGCCAACAGAATTGTACGTTAAAGTTTAATTAATATTTTTGCTTAGAAATGGCAATTTTGATATATACAAACAAGATAACATGTATTAAACAAATCGGTTGTACAGACTTTATGTCTACTTTGTTTGTACTGGTTTATATTTATTTTCCTTTAAATGAAATTGCAAAACGGCCGAGGTTAAGTCAGGTGGAATATATATTGTATCTTATCAGAGTTCACTTTAAACAGAAGTGATACGGCTTGCGAAAGGACGTCAAAATCTGTCACTCTTCCTGTGGAGCTGAATATGAAAAAAATTATGTTGGATTCTAAGGGAATCCATTATTTATTCTAGTGCTTGATTCCCATTGCGGGATTTGATTTACTGTTTACTTGAAGATTAAATGAAAAAAAGATTCTGCTATACCTCAACGCATGCGGATTATTCACATGGTGTTTTTAAAATATGACAAACACAAAATATTTGATTCAATTCTGAAAAAGTCAGATATTAACTGTACGAGCATCTGTACTATGTTAGACCATAATGTACGGAAACTATTTAAATATGAGACGGGTACAAGACAACTATCCTACAGCACATGATGAAATCCGACATCTTATTGAATTACCAACAGGTCAAACGTTTGAATAGAAGATATTTTCAACTTGGTCAAAAGGCTTACACAAATGATGTTTTGAGTTTGTCGTTTACAGACAGAGAGGACAATGAAATAGAAGGTAAATACATAAAACTTGTCACTTTCACTAGTACGTTAACCTGCCTGCTTCTTACGAAATGGAGTTTCTTGCTTGTTGTTATGATATAGAAGAGCTATAATGACTATATCATATGTTTTGTACAGCTTGGTTTGTTCCTCACCAAAACACTGTCCGCAGCCTTAGATTTGTAGTGCAGAACGTTATAGTTATTTACATTATTGTTATCGTTTCCTTTTTCCCAGAAAGATATATATAAAGTTGACCAAAAAGATGGATGTGAAGTTAAATGCAGTACGCGCCTTTAAATTTGTAGACTTACATATTTAATCAAACTTTCCGTAGGACAATTTTTATCATTCATTCCCATTTGAAATCAAAACAGAAAAATCAGATATGAACTTAGAATTTACCTGCGTTTAGGTACATATTGCAGTTGTCTGTAATTTGACACTTCTCTTTGATCTAAGTTCACTGTAGTTTAGATAAGATGGGTAATTAACAATTGCACGTGCCAAATTAAGGTCATAGAACAAAATGATGGTAAACCATACAATTTTCCGTGGGGAAGAGGGAGACACCCATTGTAAACTATTCATGACAAAAAATAAGGATAGACCGAATGTGCAGAGATTTATTCAAACTCTTTCTGCGCGCACAGAAAAGAACGTGTCTTAAAAATATATGTTAGAGTTTGTATGATTCAAGCTATTTGTATAATTATTAAATTGCCATAATTACACACCCAATAAACCCATGCTGTCGATAATGATAATCCTTTTATGTCTTAAATCCAGTGAAAGATACCAAAGAAGAAATCAGCATTATGTTTGCCAGTGATCCTCCCCCAGCTGACACTGATATGTCGATTGGCGGTGTATATCTTGAAGACGACAACGCTACGTACCTTGGATTTCGAATTAACGTAAGTGTGTGTGTGTGTGTGTGTGTGTGTGTGTGTGTGTGTGTGTGTGTGTGTGTGTGTGAGAGAGAGAGAGAGAGAGAGAGAGAGAGAGAGAGAGAGAGAGAGAGAGAGAGAGAGAGATGTGACAGAGGGAAGAGTTATACAGACAGACAGACACAGCTATTAGAAAGCAAGATGTTGCCTAACCCAAAAATGTCAAAGTTAAATACAATGAAAAGCATTGCGAAAACTATTAACAACTTTCCACACAAAATAAGGTATATCTGTATTATTGTGTTTATTATATAAAACACGATTGGAACTATCTAGGGATAATTGGATGGTAAAAGTGGAGTCGTTTTTATTTGCAAATGTAAGATATTCTGATTTTCTTTTAAAGTTACACACTTGTTTTTATGAGTTATCTGAAATATCGTAACATTAAGCTATACGGCACCTAACACGTTTGAGAAATTTGAAACATGTGAATATCCAATTATACCGAATTAGTTCCAATCGTGTTATAATTGTACTTTGTAAAAAAGGTAAAAAAGTGTATGGGTACGAGATTTTTTTTTCATTTCTGGATTCCATCAAATTGTTGATTCACTATTTATCGTAGTCTATGAGTAAACTATGGAGAAGTTTCCCGAGATAAAACCAGCGATATATGGGCAATTATAGACGTTTTTATAATTGATATAAATGAATTTGATAAATATAGGGTGGTAACAAGCGCATAAGTTTACGAGAAATTTGATTTTCGATTTTCACCGAAAAAGTGCATGTGCGTACAAAAATTCGATTTTGGAATTTCGCCATACATTGTAGTCTAAGAGGAAACTATAGATAATTTTTCCCATACATAAACAGCTAATTCTCTGTATTAATAAACGCTTGATAATTAATATTAATTACTTGATCAGACTAGGGTGGTTGCAAGTGTATGTGCGTGAGCGACAAATATGATTTTGGAATTTACTGAAAATATTGATTGACTGTACGATGTAGTCTATGCATGAGGAAAGTATGAATAACTTTTTACAATACTAAACTCACTTAATTTGTATTTTTATGAGCTTTCTACAATCGATATGAATGTGCGTAATGAGAATATGGTATTTGAAAGAGCAGATGTGAACAACTAGTATAATATTTGAGTTTCACCCAAAAGCATTAATTCATTTCTCACGGTAGTCTAGAGGTAATTTAATATTTTTGCAACAGCAAAAGTGAATTTACATGTGTATGTTGTAATATAGATTGATGTTTAGGCTGTAATAAGTTTCTTGACAAACAATAATAGTGCTCTCTACAATTACATGCCAAGCTATAAATGTAGATAACCAGCACAGTCATTGTCTTTGTTGATTTTGGATAGCCAATTGCATTTTAAGCAGTTAACAGATTTATTGATTGTGATGTATGATCCCTTTTCCAATTAATTACTTGAAACCTCGCATAAACGCGATTATTCTTAAAGGTAAAAATTTTCTTTGGAAGTTCAAAAGTCAAACGAGAAAGATAGAGTATTGATACGGGATGGTCACTGTTACAAACCCTACCACGTTACAGTTGTAAACCTCTTTCCTATTGGTTGTGTGCACAGGCCAAAGCGTGCGTGAAGGGTATAGAACAATCAAATATGAAAACGTCGCTATCTCTGCGTCTGATTTTAATCTACAGAAATGTCGCACGTGACATCTGTGGAAAGGTCTCACAGTTTTCGAAAGCCTGCTTACAGCGACATAACCATATTTATCTGCGTACCTGACTAAAATAGAGTCTGCAATTTTAGCTTACTCTCATTAATAACACGCATCCCAAAAGTTTGTAATAAATCGGTCCTTTTAATGCCCGACTTCACATGTTTCTTGACAAAGTGTAGCATCAACATTTGTGTTATTTGCACTACTTCAGTCACGACACCAAGTCCAGAATTTGACAGAGAAAAAACGGCAACCAAGCTGACACGAAAGAAGAGCAGCACATATTGGTCAAGAATCCCGATAGTCTGTTCCCTGTCGTCGAGTAATATTACAGTTGAAGTACTTGCACGTGATATCGTACTTTTAATTTTAATTTCCGACATTATATTTGCAGAAACTGAGCATAAAACATTTTACTTTACAGATATCAAGGCTGGAACATGCGGTTGTCAACTGGCTAGACAGCTCAGATGCACTTTATGGAAATACAACGGTGAACATCTTCAAAGTCAAGAGTAAGAATGCCAAATTCCCTGTCCAGAATCTGTCTCTTGATGTCCAGTTTGACCGTGTTCATACCAGTATTTTCTTCCCCGAACACTACTTTTTGGTGACAGGAGGATATGAACTGTCCTTTACGGTACCACAGAGTAAGTTGGAAAATGCAATAGCCTCCTTAAGTTATTGTTAACAAACGAGTTCCTGCACCATATGAATTATGCTGGCGACAGTATAGCATTACGCACATGCAGCCTGTGTTGAAAAGCTGAGCATAGCGATATTTTACAGAAAATAATAAGAATCTTGAACTAGCAGAACAAAAATACTAGAAAATGTGGATATGCAGCTGATAGAAATGTGCAATAGAATAGTGCATACGAAGATTTCCTGGCTTTATGTAGACTGTCAGACAGTCCTTTGAGCTTTTTCTCTTATTGGTGTAGTCTCTCGCACATACGACGGTGGGGGATCGCAAGCGCCGAATGCGCGAGCTTGGTATTACGAGTGCGAATGTGTGCTTTCGTTTCTGTCCCCCTTTCCACCACCGTATATGCGAGATACTACACCAATGAGAGACGGAAAAGGCACAAGGGACTGCCGACAGTCTCGGTTATTTGCAAAGAAGACTAAGTTCAAATATGTGATTGAGATAGAGGTCTATGACACAGAACACATAACGGTGAAAAGTATTTTGAAGCACAGCGTGCATATCGGTAACGGTTTAGAATATTTTTCACGATTTTTTTGTCCAGACTAGTATCTACTCCTTTCCAATAAGATTTGAAGATACATGCGCAGACTGTTTGACTAACTCAAGACAAGCCTTTGTGGCATTATCTCAGGAGGAGAACATAAATCTGCATCTCACTGACATAATCCGAAATAATGCTTAAAAGGCAACAAGCTACAGTTAATATCGTTTCCGTGTCTAATTTTGTTTCATATTATCATATGACATACTCAAGTCGACTCGACAAGCTTAACAAAAATCATTTTATATCTTGCCTTAGGACATGTTCTCAACGTCACTGTGAGTGTCAAGAATATCATGTGTGGCTATCTGCATGAAGCGTCCGGGATCTGGAACAGTGACGGTTGCAAGGTAAATATACACATTTACACTGAGAACAGTTTCAACTTTAAGAAAATTCTATGGTTCGTAAGAGTAGTGATTAAACCCATGAACTTGAATAATAAAATGCGTTTTATAGAAATTTCTTCTATGGTTTATGCAAATTCATGAAAAAACATGAGCAAAATGTATAAACGAAAAACCGGACGTCTAAAGTTTCACTTTGTATCCTACCTCACAGTATGAGAACTCTATTTTCTGATGTGTTATACCTACATCTTTTGTGCCAAAATATTGTCTTGCCTAAAACGTGTAAAATGCAGGATGTCAATCATTTTATTTGTAAAGTATTCTTAAATATATGCGGCAAATTAACTCCTCGGTTTTTAAATACCTTTTTCATTAGAACAGCTCAATTTATTGTATTTTTGTAAAAGATCCCATATTTTTACAAAGCATGAAAACGAAATCTGGATCACATTTTATTAATAGACTTTTTTGTATTTTATGGCTGCATATGAAATTAACAATATTATTGGAAGCAAAATGCATCAAAGTGGGCAAAATTAATTATTTATCGATAACAGAAACATTGCCACGTTATCAAACCTGCTTGTTTGATTATATGTTTTTTTTGTTTTCAAACCTAGGTATGACTAGAGTCCAACTTGACCTCCACAGTGTGCCTCTGTAATCACCTTACAACATTCACGACAAGAAGCGACATGTGGTAATCACATTTTAAGGAGAAATTACAGTTTTGCTTAGTAATTCGCAATCAATAACTTGTGTGTAACAGTCGATTTGAAATTTAATATATATATATATATATATATATATATATATATATATATATATATATATATATATATATATATATATATGTAGTGTTCGATGCCAATATACAATATTCAAAGACATGAAGTAATTTTTGTTACAGTTTATGAGTGGTTATGTTGAGTACACTCATACATATAGAAAATAGATAATGATTGATTGTTTGATCGATTTATTACTTTTATATTCATTTATTTATTTACTTATTTTTCTATTATTTATTTATTTATTCAGTCATAATTTATTCATTCATTTGAAATTCGGTATGCACAAAATAAAAGACAAGGGGGAAAACTATTAAGTGATGAAAATGGACTGCAAAACACATACAAATGAATAAAAATCACGTAATCTGAATAAAATTAGGAAACATTTCAAATAGAAATCAGAAGATACACACTGCTAATTATTTAACATATAGATATAATTAACAGGGAAAAATTACTCTCCATTTGTAAATACCTTTATACGTAAGCACAATTTTTTTTCCAAAATATGTATGGTGAAAAGAGACAAGTTTTATTGTAATTTACCTGCATTTTTATATTTATTTTTTATCATTTTTAGTGGGATTTTCTTAAAATACTTTCGTTGCTGTTTTTAGGTTGGATCCTTCATTCTATAATTTAAGCTTGCTAGTTTTAATCTATTGGTTTTAATTATGCTCATTCCTCTGAGTTATTTTGTATTTTTTTCGATTTTTTTATTTCTTCCAGTAATTTTCTGTAATGTACAGACCACTGAGCCGAGATGTGTAGTGGTCTTTAAACAATAAAATGATGATGATGATGATGAAGATGATGATGATGCTGATTATTATTATTATTATTATTAATTTTTATGTTTTAGAAGATATTTTATAGAGGCTTATGTGAGGTTGCATATTTAGCACATCATGATAAATGTTTGAATAATTAGTACAGTTCCATTCATCTTCATACAATGAAAAGAGAACGTAACCAGTAGTGATTTAGGCAATAAACATAATATATATTTTTTTCATTTATCAATGCACATGTTATTCTTGTTTTTGATGTACTGATCTTACTATGAAAATATTTACTACTCTTTAAATGAAAAATTTGACCGTAATCCATATATGATTTGTAACATTGCCATGTATTTTTAAAAAAAACATCATTCATGTCTAACGTTTCACATGCTTAACCGAGCTTTATTTTCCCGTACCGTCTCATGTCATGAACAAACATGCAGCGTCCATAATGATACTCTAGGGCATATCGGACTCGACATTCAATCGACACCAATATCCAAACACTGCGTGCATTTTGGTTCGTTGTACATTCATTCTACTTGTAGCAATAAAATGTCATAAAAAGAATGGTCACCCACCGTTCAAGGCTTCGAGATTAGTTAATTTTGATTTTAATGATAACGAAATATCGATACAGATTTTGTCAACCTCAAAGTGTATAAAATTTCTAACACATTTTGAAATGAACACATGTACATTTTCTGTGTTGCTGTTTAAGCAAACACCCAGAGTCGTTATACAATGACCAGTTCACGGCATTAGTGCATGAGCGATTCTGAGTGCATATGGAGTGACATTGTCAACATTGCTATTATGTCGTAATGTTAAATTGAAATTCTGACATGAAACTTAAAAAGAGGGACGTTTTCTCCGGCTGAAACCTCAGGCTTGTTCCAACTGTGCTATATTGCGAATATAGCTAGTTTTTTTCTCGTCCCGACGAATTACATCACAGTCTTTTAGCGATCAAGATACTGAGTATGATATAATATGTATTTGACTACAAAAGGACACTTTCCGCGATGGCATAGAGATTTATCACAGAGAAAACAGGAGTCGTGCAAAATGTTGCAGAAATTGAAACTAAATGTCGATCACACGTTTGGAACATAAAACTTTGTTTCATTCACATGTAGACAAAAAGAATTGATATTAAACAGTTCTTAATTTTGTATATCCAACATCATCATATAATTACGCCTTTCAAATTTCAATAGTATTGAGGTAGGTTTTCTACATATATAATCACAAAATGATAATCGACGAAATTATATGTGCAATGAAATTTAACATTTTACATACTCAGACTTGTGTCATCTCTTCCGTGCTTTTGTGTGTTCTTGTGAGAAAAAAAAAACCATTTTAAGGCCCATGGTATCCGAACCATGAGAGAACTCACTAAAATTCTGACTGGCAAAGTCGGACACACTTTTAGGCCTCGCATTTGATGTGAACATAGTGCTGATAATTTTCAATTAAATATTGGACATTTTCATTTTTAAATACGATATTAAATGTTACGATTCTGCATATAAGATGTGTACAGACCGATCATTAAACCTATGTAAAAGACAAAGGCGCTGGAAATTTCGGTATATTGGTCGATGGGGGCGCTGGTCAAGTTCTCCCTGGCACCTTGCTCGAGAAATATTTCTCAAGCAAGGTGTGAATATCGGTAGGAATTTCACAACGCCCTGAACTCTAAGGGGTGGACCATTTGATATCCTGGGGGGGCTTGGAAGATTTGGGGAAAAAAAAAGATGCCAGGTGGAGTTGCTCGAAAAAAAAATCTGGCTTTAAGTGGCTGATGGAAAAATAATTATGGACCATTGCGACTCGGAAAAAAAAATCTTGGCAATTGTTCGATGCACACTGCAGCATCAATAAAAATCAAGCAGTAGCTCTGGAGTTTTATAAAGCATAAACCATTTCAAGCTTGAGGAACAATAACTGAATATGAACAATTGTACAGTATACATGACCTTCTGACTAGAGGAAGTAGGCCTATGCTGAATTGAAATTGCTCACCAGTGTTTTCCAGAAATGTGTAAATCTGAATGTATGGATTTTGTCTAAATACCACAAGAAGAGAGACAGCCTGCAAACATTTTACTATTATCGTTTGCGTATCGAAAACTCATAACAATGAAAAAATGCGTAGAGACTCAATCCAATGCGTAATATTATTATGCATTGGATCGACTCTCTACACATTTTTTCATTGTTATGAGTTTTCTA
>LD354204.1:42970-83782 GCA_001465055.1 Ptychodera flava | reverse complement strand
TCTGACGATGTTACAAGAAATCGGAAGGAATTATCCTGACCAGGATTAATAGCGCAAGGTACGTACATTGTTCAGGTAAGATCTGATGAGTTTCTTTCTTGAAATCGAAACAAATATGAGAAGATTTCACAGCGACGCTTTGGTGGATGTTTACAGTGAATACAACTGTCATTGCAATGCTGTACAGAATTAACAAATGTATTCTGTAAAAAAATATGAAAATTTCAACCGATCACTTGGATTTCCACTTTATGAACTTATTTACATCAAAACGTGAAATTGTAACCCAAACATGACCAGGAAAATCTAGACATTAACTCAGAAATCTAGAAATTATGTTGAAATATGATTGAATGTTGAATGGAACTGGGGTCATGTCAACACAGGACATTCTGCAGAAATATCAACATATCTCTTTATAAAAAAACATGAAAATTTCAACCGATGACTTTGATATTATGATTTTCGAATTCCTGACATCAAGACGTAAAATTCTAACCCCAACATGGCCAGGAAAATATGAACATTTCTCAGAAAAATGAAATTATTTGTATTCTTGAAGTCAAAACAATACATCAAATCAAACCTGATCACAATTTCTTCACATTTTACAAAAAGTTGACTCTGAAAATAATACAAAATTTCAACCAATGACTTTAATTTTAACATTATTGGATTCCTTACATCAAGATGAGAAATTCTAACCCCAACATGACTAGGAAATTGTGAATAGTTTCTGAGAAAAATGAAATTATTGACATTGTTCATGGCATCAAAACAAAGCGGATTACAATTTCTTAACATTTTACAACAAAATTCACTCTGAAAAAAATACAAAATTTCATCCAAGTGTTTCAATTCCACTTGGAGTCATTTCCTGACATCATAACGAGAAATTCTAACCCAAACTTGGCTGAAAAATATTGAGTTTTGATGAGAAAATCAGGAAAATTGTGTCAGTTATGGTGGTGATGTGTTTGCATGTTGTTCAGTTGTACAGCTTTATTCGCTGCAATATTTGCATTGACTGTCTTCTCAGATTTCTTACTTGTAAATGACCTTGACAGTGAAATCATCTGAATAAACTATTCTACCGTCTGTAAACACTGATATGTAGTAAGGGTTTCCATCTACAGTTACAGTTTCCTGGTATTCACCCTGTCTATCAAATTTCACTATCTTCCTATAATCTGCCACATAAATATTGTCTGCATTGTCAACTGTAACTCCACATGGATTCACTAAGTGATCACTTCCAAATTGATTCAATATTTCAAGATTACTGTCCAAAACATAGATACAATTTTCACCCTGACATGACACTATGAGTTGATATTTGCTATTCATGGTCAGAGACCTGGGCCCACTGAGTTGTTTACTTGAAATAATGTCCCCATCTCCATTACATTTGATTACACAGTCTGCATGGTAGTCTGCTATGAAAACATTTCTGTCTTTATCAACAAATACACCAGTGGGGTATTTCAGTTTACCCATTGCTATTATTTGTTTCACTTCACTCTTTGCATCACTCACTACAATGCATTTGTTGCCGACATCGGCTGTGTAATAGTCACCATTGTCTGCCATTTTTGTGTCTGTTGGTTTGAAATTGTGAGGTAAGCCATGAACTGTGACAGATGTTAGAATCTGTGCAGTGTCTGCTGTTACTGTCTTCACACTGCCAGGCTGGCGATAACGTCCATTGTCACAGACAAGTACATGTCCATTATGGTTTATTGTCAATCCATATGGGTGAAAGTCTTCTCCTGATGATTTCTTGCCATCTCTCGGCAATAAAACCCTGACAGTGTTGGACAGTGGTGTACCTATAGGTGTAAGGCAACAATTTGCAAATGTAGGTCAAAGGTCATCAGCTGATAAAACAATAGTACACTGCTGCCATTGAAACACGGTTTTTTGACATGAAGGTGACGATTTCTTGAAAAATTCTTTGATAATGAGAAATTAACATGCTAAAAAATTTAGCAATTTGCATAATTAATTATAATTCACCCATGAACAATATTTTGAGGCTGGTACATGTATTTTACAGCTGTCAATGAATTTTTGGTGTTGATCCATTGATAAGAATTGATATCAGTGTTTGGCCAAGTCATTGCTTTTCACCCAGTGAATTTTTGTTTCTGTGTTAATTACTAATTTGCATAATAAATGAATTTCAGTAATTAAGCTGTATCTCAATAATGGTTTGGTGTAATATGCTATAAATTTGTGGAAATGTTTCTTATGCCATGGTGGTGTTATAGCATTTTTCCCAGTCAATTTAATCCCAGTTCTAATTACAAATTTGCATAATTAATGAATTTCAGCAATTAGGCTATATCTCAGTAAAGCTTGGGTGTAGTTTGCTGAAATTTTGAGGAAATGTTACTGATACCTTAATGGTGTCATTGCATTTTTTGCAGTAAATTTTTGTGCATGTTATAATTACTAATTTGCATAATTAATGAATTTCAGTAATTAGGCTGTATCTCAGTAGAGCTTGGGTGTAGTATGCTGCAATTTTGAGGAATTGTTACTGATACCTTAACGGTGTCATTGCATTTTTTGCAGTAAATTTTTGTGCATGTTATAAATACTAATTTGCATAATTAATGAATTTCAGTAATTAAGGTGTATCTCATGTAAACTTTTGTGTAGTATGCTGCAATTTTGTGGAATTGTTACCTTTGCTGTGATGGTGTCATTGCATTTTTTCAAATGAAGTTTATCTCTGTTGTAATTACTAATTAGCATAATTTATGACTTTCGTTAATTAGGCTGTACCTCAATAATGGTTTGATGTAGTATGCTACAATTTTACGGAATTGTTACTGTATCTGTAGCAGTATCATTGCATATTGTCCACTCAATTTTATCACTGTGGTAATCACTAATTTACATAATTAATGAAATAAGGTAATTAAGCTGTATCTTAATAATGGTTGAGTTGTCAAATATGTAACAATTTTGATGAATTACTGTTGAAGCCAAGGCAGTATCAACACCATTTATCTAGTGGATTTTATCTCTGTTATTCAAAACAAACTTCCATAATTAATAAATTTAGGTTATTAGGCTGTATCTCATTAATGGTTAGGTGTTGTATGCTGCAATTTTGTTGAATAGTTTCTGAAGCCAAGGCAGTGTCACTCTCTTTTGTCTGGTGGATTTACACTCTTTGGTTGTATGTCATTTACATAGTTAATGAATTTAGTTAATAAAGAAGCATCTCAATTATGGATTTGGTGTAATAACTAATATGCTGTAGTTTTGTGGAGTTTTTACTTTAGTCAAAGTACAGTTATTGCCCGTTGTTCAATGAATTCCGTGGTAATTACTCATTTGCATAATTGAGAATTTAGGTAATTACCCAATAACTCAATAATGGTCTGATCTAAGATGCTACAAATATGTAGAGTTTTTCATGAGGTTCAAGTTCAGTATTATTGTGTTTGTCAATCTGATTTTATCTTTCTTCTATCCCTGTGCACTATTCAACTTTCATATTGTAAAAAACAAAACATTTCAAGGAATGAAACTTTTAACGATTTTCATTAGCAAAACAGGATGATCTAGCATGTTTGGGCAAAGATCACATTGGTCTGGCAATCTACCAGTCTGGTTAATATGGCAACGTTTGCATTTTATTTGCTAAGTCTTTTCAGCTGATAGTCACCTCACTACATGACTGTAACTAAGCTAACCAGAACAGCACAGAACGTGGAAAGGTGGAAATGTCAAAGCATAACCATCTGTTTGTCTGATTATGATCAGACTTGCAATGTAGTACTTTGCCGAATGCAAGCAGACGATTTAGTGTGTGATTTCTGGACAAAATGGACTTTTCTAATACAGAATTGTTTTGCCATGACAATACACAGTGCCACAATCAGTGTTTTCATTGCAAGCAGCAGGTGAAATTCAATGGCTGTAACAACAGTTTTACTAGCTGTAATTAAGGAAAATTAGAAGTAAATACCATGGAAACTTATGATGACTTGGTGAATCAGCAAAAGATATCAGGTGGTTTACTTTAGTGATTGATGTTGGGACCCATGGATATGGCAGTCTTTTATTATTGCTCCATATTAGTTCAGTGTAGTGTTCTAGCCATACATGTATGCATGACACAGGCTGAATGTAAACCCTTGTTTTTTGTTTTTGGTAAGGCTTTGTCACAGTGACAGTGAATGGAGATCAATAAGATGGCAAGTGGTCAGAGATGGCTTTGTGGTGTTTGGTTGTACCTGATACAAAGTTGTCTTATGGATGTAAACGGCCTCACAGTTTTAGTATTTCTGCTTCATTTGGAGAAAATGTCAGCAATTTTTTCTCAAATGAAAATCTATGTAGAGCGGAATATCAAAACAATGTCTACCACTTAGTAATGCATCAGTTATTTTGATTGGGGTTGGTTTACAAGTGATTTGCTGATATGCTAGATGTGTGATTGTTTCTCTGTCAATGTAAATTTTAATGTAATAATACTTGAATATTGTTTATAAGTGATAATTTATAGTATTTATGGGAAAAGTGGTTTGAACATATATAGACTGAGCGGCATATTTCCCTGCACACTGGAAACTATTCAAACAATCAGATTCAATTTTGTTTCCTGTTTTGACATTGACCAAAACATCAGTTTGTTTTGGACACATCAGTCACTACTCTTATGTTTACAGTGAGACACAGCAAACAAGTTGTTTTGAAAATCTGTCAGTACTGATTCTTCTGTTATCAGGTTTCAACAAAACAGTCATTGCATTGTTCTTTTCAAAGCTCTGGTCAGTTTAAATTATCAGAAAAAAATCATTTTTGTATTAGACAGCATACTTTGTGAGCAGTTGTCTTTCTCAGATTGCACCTGAGTGCATCAAAATTCTCTTAAATTGTCCAATTGGGTAGGTTACAAGGGGGTATAACAGAACCTTAAGGTAGAACGCACCTCGGGGACAGAAATTCGGGCCTTCAAATTTTGTCAATTTTCTTCTGACCTACCACTTGTGGGGGCTCATTTTGAAGCTCTTGGCGAAAGAAAAGTTTTCACCGTCTTAGTTTTTCGAAAATCGGAAATTTTATTTTTTCCCATAGAGTTAACACAGGGGTGGCGGCCATTTTGAATTTCAAATATCGAGAAATCGCAAGTTATTTGTCTCTCTAGTACCAAAGTTTGCACGGTGACCCCTGATTTTTATTCTTGCTTTGGTAAGAGAATGGTTGAAAGTTTCGCTGAGGAAAGTTTAAGCAAAAGTTTAAGTCTTTCACTTTCGAGGTGCATATTACCTTAAAAATTACCACAGAGGGAGGATACCTCTCTCCTGTACTTCCCACAATAGGTACTCTTTTTGTTGGATTTATTAGTCATTTAAAAGAGAGCATTTTCAGCAAAGGACTTTGTAAAATTGCTCCTAAAAACAACAAATTTGGATTTTTTCCTCAAGTTATCACTCTACATCTGGAATATACTCAGCTTATATACTCCACCACCAAGCAACCCTGCATTTTCTCAGCCTGCACACACGTCTCCTGAAAACTTTGGCCACCAATGTAAGGGAAAGCTGCTAACTTCACTGTCAATTAAAATCTCACTACAAAATCTTACATGAGGTTGAAACTTTAACTGTGTATGTTCAGCCATACATTGTGAGATTTGTAGACATAACTTGGTTTATTGGTACAGATCATACAATGTTTCTCTGAATGTTTAATTTTGTCTGATTCAGAGTAGAGTTGAGGTTGTGCACAGATGACCAGTTGTTAGCATGTTTTAAAAAGTCAAAGAACACAAATCAGAAATTTTTTGAAGGTTCATTCGTACCGTTTGAATGGAATAATCTTGTCACTTTATCCTGTCCAGTGAAATATATTTGTGACTCTTCTTTGTGAATATGATTTCCAAAATGACTTTGCATTCCAAGTGCTTTGTGAAAATTTCAAGAAAATAGAAATATTACAGGGAAATTTTTTGGCATTTTTACAACGAAACCAATTGATAGGGCAGATGCTGTGCCATTCATGGATAGTCACCTACCTTAGTAATGTCTATACATTTGGCTTAGTGCATTTTAGGAAGTGTGTTTATCATGGCAGGGTATGTTGTAAGTCTTTTGTTATGGTACTGTTTCTGTGCAGGTTGATATAAAACAAATATCCCAGTTTTGTTGAGTTGCATCACAGTGCACAAGCACCATCCAGTGCTCATCTACTACAAATATTACAGACCCGGTGTGCAAACTTTGTGGAGCAGTATTCCGGCAGCACGGCAACAGCCTCATAGGCCACCACATTGCAAGCCTCTGAGTTGGCTAATACATGTACTGTGAGCACTCTGGCCGCTTACTGTTATCCTTACGAATCATTACTGAGCCCAATGGTGTTGAACTGCTAACATACAACTTATATTACTTGTCAGCATTTGCTCTCTTGGTGTCTGCTACATGTCACCTGCATATTACCTTCCCAGCATGCATTGTTTGTGTCGCTGTTTTCTTTCTCTTGCACTTTTTATTTTGTTTCCCACAAAACACAGAGTTCGTGTAGACATTCCAATCCCAGTATGTATTTACAATGCAGGGCCCAAGCTCTACATACAGCAGTTCTATGCCATGTTCACCAAGAGGGTTCTCCACACCAGGCGGAATTTCCTGATCATGATTGCACAGCTGTTGATTCAGTTGCTGTTCACCGTCATTGCTGTCATTGTAGCTGTCACTTTCCCGGGACCCCAACCTCAGTCACGCCTTGATCACTATAAACTTATCTTTATGAGCTCTAATAACCTGGACTCCTTTTGTTTGTGAACAAAAATAGCTCCAGTTATAAGCAAACTGAAATTGGTCGTCGGCAAGCTGCACTACTTTGCCAGAAAGCTAAATGTATATTGTGTCAAAGACATAAAATCACATTTTTGGAAGTTTTGATGTATTAGATCAGTGTTATTTTGTACAGTATTCAGTATTTCTCTCTTTCACAATCAATCTGATAGGCTCCAGCTCTTGTTTGAAATAATGATAGTTCAACTGTATGTCTCTGTTGCTAATATTTCTGTTTGTAAAGAATTTAGCATAGACTTTGTTAATTATAAATGAGTAGTAATTGTTTTATTCTGTTCTTTCCCTCTGTGATTGTAGCAGAAGGCTAGAGTGAGACCTGTTCAGCGAATACACACACCTGTGTATATATGAACAACTTCACCCAATCAGAACTGGAGATGTGGCAAAAGTAGCCAATGAGCAGTCAAGGATATCACCAAAACCTGAATACAGAAATAGGAACTTGGTATGTATCATTCCACTGAACCTCAGAAGACGTAATGTGCCAGACAGGCTATCATTTTTGATTTCTGTTTTAACATTACGTAGTAGAGTGTATAATGTAGTAGTGACTGAACCCCATCATGATGAGAGTGCAAGCACTTCTGCTGTCCCTACACAAGTGTCTACTGCAGAATATATCACATTAGACCTTGTGCAAATATCTCAGGTATGTCGCTTTTTGCACTGTCTGACCATGGGGTTCTGTCATACTGTTTACATGCATGTAATACATGGATGTATGCATCCATTCATCCAACAAACCATCCCCTCACTCCGTCCCTCCGTCCCTCCCTCCACCAACCTATTATGTCTTCTTGTTTGATACTTGACGGCCCAAGAGAACATCATCAATATCTGTATGATCATGAGAAATACTACTGCTGGATATTCATTATCATGAATGAATAATGCAGAGAGTCTTCAGTCATAACAGATTGACATTTGTCATGATTCTACTGGTATTTTGTTTTTTTTGAGAAAACTCTCTCACAGCTAGCAGTGCTAGGGGATGGAGTAATATAACTATGACATCATGCACTCATCAGTAAGAGATCAATTCATCCAGCATGGGATTTATGCAAACACTGTTTGCAATCCTTTGAAACATCAAATGCAGTTGGAGAGAGCTAGCTCACTCCATTTGTTCATCATTTGGTTAAATGATACTCTTTGATAATGCAGTCTCAGTTACATTTATGTTCCCTTTCACAGATTCCATCTGAGGGTATCAAAATTGATTTTGATTTTCTAAATTGCCAGATGAGATTTAGTCCCATGCCATACTGTTCATGACTGAGTACTGTTGTTTCCAAATGTCTTTGAAAAGAGAACACATATTCAGCAATATTGTCTTTCTCAGGTTGCATGCACACAAAGGCATCACCATTTTTTTGGGGTGTTATGTTGCAAATTTTCAGAGAAGTCAAGGAACACCCCTTCAGATATACTTTCCAACCTGGCTGTAGCTGTCTCTGTCTAAAAAAATGACTGAAAGCCTTGCATCAAAGTGTGTAACTGAAAGTGCAAATATCAGAGTGATTTTCTGGATTTTAGCCATCTTTCAAAAATGTTTCAAGCTGCTAGTAAAATTGAGTGTCATAGAGAGGCTTAACAGACCAGTCAAGAAATTGCAAATGATTTTTGCATACTCACAAAGATATTCATCAAGTAATTACGTTCTATTTGATGCAATTAACACAAAGTATTTTTGGACTGCTAGTATTAGCCTCTGACCGAGAATTGCAGACACAAATTGCAGTGATAGGAGATTTGAAATTTTACTTTCATAAAACAACATGTATCATGTTTACATGCAGAATTTGACTAACCACGTTTTTATTGATATCTTTCAGAGTGAACCCAGGGACATCCCATTACTGTACAGTGGAGATGCATACTGCATGATAATCTTTCACAGCCACACTTTTAATGATGAATCTGGAGTTGAAATTCTACTTGAATTGTGAGGCCAGTGTTCATGATGGGGCAACAGACAACAGAATGAATGACCACAGATGATTCTAATAGACATTCTGATTAAGTTTTATTAACACAATAAATCTGTAATTGAAATTCTATGGCCTCTGAGGGCAGTATTGATGATGGTGACTATTATCGGAATGACAGCTTCCTAGGTCTTGAGAATGATGGTGATTCTGAGTGATATTCTGATTAACTTTTGATGATGAATTTAGGATTGAAACTCTCATAGACTCTGATGATAGCATTAATGATGGTAACTACGGAGCGAATGACATCTCACAGTCTGAATTGAGATAAGTTTCTATAATGTAGCAAAAAATAAATGATAACAATTTGCAAAAAAATACCTAGTGAAAACAGTAGAGAACTTTCATTGATGCTTACAATGTACATTTACCAAGCCTAGTGAAGTGTGATTTTTACATAATATGACATTAAACTGGATCAATAATCATTTTCATTCAAGGTAATACATTATAAGGTCCATGGGACATTTGTGGTTTTCAAAGTTATGGTTGTATGCGCCTCAAACTTTACTCATTGGAACTTTTAACCATAAATCTCTTACCAAATCATTAATAAAAATTGTGGGGTCACCATGCGAAGTTTTGCAATGTTTTGAACTATTGACACAAATGAACAAACATTGTGCCATATTTGAAATTCAAAATGGCTGCCATCCCTGTGTTAACTCTATGGTAAAAATTAAATTTTGGATTTTTGAAAAACTAAGATGGTGAAAGTTTTTCTTTCTCCAAGAGCTTTAAAATGAGCTCCCACAATTAGTAGATCAGAAAAGAATTATAAAAATTTGAATCTGAAAATCTGTCCCCAGGGCATGTTGTACCTTAATGTAGTATGCGTCTCGAAAGTCAAAGACTTAAACTTTTGCTCAAACTTTCCTAAATGAGACTTTCATCTATTCTCTTACCAAATCAACAATAGAAATCGGGGGTCACCATTCAAAGTTTGGAACTAGTGAAACAAATTGCCCAACATTTTGCAATATTTTGAATTCAAAATGGCCACCATCCCTGTGTTAACTCTATGGTGGGAAAATCAAATTTTGGATTTTCGAAATAATAAGATGGTGAAAGTCTTTATTTCTTCAAGAGCTTTAAAATGACTCCTCCCCCACACAAATGGTACACCAGAAAAGAATTCAGAGTCTGAATATCTGTCCCCGAGGCACATTCTACCCTAAGTAGGACAATCCTAGTGGTGGTACCAGGTGTTGAAAATTGGTAAGCGTACCCTGCGAGTGTGCTACATCCATCAGGATTGATCCCAAATTGTATAAATTGTATGAAGTGATACAGTATATGAATCACTGTAATAAGTCAAAACTGGGAAAGCTGTCACTAACCATTTGAGTGACCGAGGTGTTGTATTTTGCCACAATATCCCCACTGGTCTTTATGGTGTGTATCCCTGTCTTACTAGTTTTGATGCCAATGAGCTATGTCTCAGTTGAAAATCAGTGTAGGAATCACAATCTACAAACTCTGAAAAGTTGAGATGTGTACACACCATAAGATGCTGATGAATATTACTTGATAAGTGGGGATAATTTATAATTTCAAAATATAAATTAAGTATACATGCGCACCTTGTAACCTAATGCGCAAAACGTTTTGATTTGAATGACAATTTATTGCAGTATAAAGCATTGGTATATTATTTTTGAAATGCAATTTGAGACTTTAAGCTCTTAAGGGCCTCAGAGGGCTTTAATAAAACACTGGCATTTTAGTATTTTTGAACTGAATAAGAACGTTTTCTTGGTGGGTACTAGGATTTCAAGAATTACAAAAAAACAAAACTGGTATAAAACTTAACTGGGCCATCAAAAAAGAGTGAAATAGACTACTTTGTTAAAAAAACCAGTGAAAGAGAAGTGTTCAGTCTTGATGAGTGAACAGTAAGTTTCTTATAATTTATCAGTTATTATTTTGATTGTGATCTGAATAGTTTGAAGATATTTTAAAGGGACAAAGTCGGACATCTTTCATGATTTTTTTATTGTGAGATAAGTTAAATTGTTTGACATGTGGAAAGATAATGAATGGGTGACCATGCATATATTAGACCCCGGTTTTAGATACGATAAATGAAATCATCGTGAAAAAAGAAATTAATGATCATGACCATTAATTTATTTTCGCCATGGTTTCATTGATCGTGTCTAAAACTAGGGTCGAATATATGCATGGTCACCCATTCATTCAGTATCTTTCAGCATGTCAAACAATATAAGCTGTTCATGAAAAATGGCCGACTTTGTCCCTTTACGCATCATGCAAAAGTTTCCTATCTAGCTTCAGCTTTGCAAAGATCATTGCCCGTTTCAACCAAAAGGCAGACTTATTACTTCTGTGGCATATTGAGGTAACAAGTCAAGGGACCGACTTTAATCCGACCATGGATTTCTGACAAGTCACCACTGAGGGCGCTGTTTTCCTTTCAAACAGGGCCCGGACTTATATTTTCGTGTGGTTGCTTACGTAGGCGATTTGAATATGTTTAGGAGAGTTATACAACGATACTACATGATTCAGAAAAAAGTATGTGTTCGCGCTTTAATCCCAATGCATCAATTTATTATTGAAGATACTGTTTCTGATACTAGTTCCTTGGCTGTGTCATCTCGACAAACGGACACCCTCCATTGTCTGGATGTAAAGAGTTGCAAGTTGATATAGTTGTCAAAAGTTAATTTCTACAACACCAACAGGGCAAATTACGACTATGTTTAAGTAATGGACCCTGGGTATTAAAGTCGTAATTGTGACATCCATCAAGTCAGAAAGTAGAATGGCGCCTCTGGGACATTATTCGACTCTTACTGTATACTCAGTCTATGGTATGCAAGGGGCAAGGAATCATTTTGACGCTCAACGAGTAGCAATAATTTTCAATGCCTCATTTTTGCGATAAGCGAATTATATTATTCTAGACTCCTTTCGAAACGTTTCAGTGAAAGTTGAAGTCGTACAATGTCGAGGCGCCTTCTACCTTAATCAGAACGCGTTTTAGTCTGGGAGGAAAAGTTACACTTTCCAAATGTCAATGGAAAATATTATATGCCAAACTTTTTTACGATGACAACAGGAGAAAGTAAGGTAATAACAGTCCGTAGGAGTGACATACCTCTTTCAACTCGTCTCCAATTGACGTAGGTCTCTTTCAGTTGATCGGGAATATTTGCATCATCGACAATCGCATTTGCCCGTTCCTGGAGTTTCACTTGCTGCGCAGTCAGCCGATCTTTAACTGTCATCTTTTTCGACTCGTCCTTTATGAAGTCGCTGAATCGCTGTATTATTTCTTGCTTCCTCTCTGTTTGGATGTCGGCATCGTGAACTGTGTTTTCCACGTAGCCCACCAGTACACTGCCTTCAATCACTAGCTTTGGATCAGGCTCGGTGGTCTTCTCTGGACCTGCAGGCAAAAATTTCTGGAAAACTAGGAGTAACTCTTGCTTTATTTCTAAGGGAATGTCGACTTCATGTATGATAGCTCCTGCTTTTTGAATGAGTTGCCTTCTAGTGAAAACCAATCCAGATTGAGTTTCACTAACATCTTTCAGATCTTTCTTAATATCAATCCATTCACTCATAAGTTCATCGATTTTAGCATCGCAGTCTCTCTTTTCCTCATTTTCCATCGCTCTCAGAATATCTCTGTTTTTCACTTTTTCTCTTTTCCGTCTTTGTTCTACACTATTACTTATCTGCTTCGCTTTGATCTCCCTGTCCATCTTATCATTCATCGATTCTATCTCTTCAAGTTTCTTCTTCTGCTGTAAGGCGGTGACGTCAGTGGAGCTGTTGTCAGCTGATGTTCTTTGTTCCTTGAAATCTACTCCAACTGTATCTGCGTCTGTTTAGATCATGTGGGAATTGTCTTATATTCAGTACAGTACTATAGTGTGCCATCGCAAACGCGCACTTGTTTTACATGAAATTGTGTCATGTTGATTTATGTAATATTGCATTGTAACGTGTTTATTACAAGTTTACATTGCATTATGCTGAAAAACAGAGACACTAACATACATCACAGCTAGTTTTTGACGATATGAGTGAATTTCAATTTATTTCATTAAAAAGGGAGCTCATATGCCCTCTTTCCCTTTCCACACCCCCCACACACACTAACCTACACAACGCCTGTACTTAGACATACCAGTCAACTGATACATATCACAAGCTTCCAAACGCACCTGCATCTTCTAACTCTTCCCGGCATAGATAATATTCTTCGTAATCTATTGTTACTCCCAGTGAAAGATAGATAGCTCCAATGTCCCTCAAGAGTTGATCGGACACGAATGTTGACGTCACTGTCCACTGAAGACTTTCGTTTCTGTAGCTATCCATGAGGGACTCCAGGGCTTCTAGCGATCGGCAAGTCATGATGTAGGAAATGCTGTTTTCTTTAATCTCTTTTAATTGCAAATCCTGGCTGGAATCGTTGAGGTGTTTTCCAAATTTTTCTCTACTTCCTTTCGTTCTTCCGTTTGAGTAGAATGCCCTGTCAACTTCCCTCACAGTATTACCTTCTCCGGGTATGATACCGTCTGGTTTCACCTTTAGTTCAATTTCGTCTGAAATAACAATAAAACTTCCAGTCACCCAGCGACTTTACAATACTATAAAGAAATACATATTTACAACGATCACAAGTAGCCACAAAGGTCGCTCGGGAATGTGAATTCAATTAATGAAAAATAATTAGTACCATGTATTCTTGTATTTCAACATTGATGCCGATAACCACCGGTCGCCGAATATATTATTTCCTGGACAGTAAAAGGTTTTAACATGATGTAGTAATATTTCGAAAGTGTTTGTTTTCCTCTAAGTTCATTTGTTGGTGACAGGGGACATGTAACATTGCATTCTTCGTTTAATAAAAATGTAATAAGTAACGCGCACGCCTGTCTTTAAAACATAAAAACAGTTATGGCTTACTTATATAATGTGCCCACAAACAGTATGATTTGCTGTGGGTAGTAATTTTCAGTTAAAAATTACTACTTTTTTCCAATGATTCAACATAACATGAGATATTAGTCTGTAATGTAAGAGGGGATTATGGTGGAAATGATTTTTTCTTACTTGGTTGTCGCTTTCTTTTTCCCTTCTTTGTCCACATTCGGGAAAGAGCAGATTTCTTAGCCTTTCTTTGTGGTCGAGAAGCATCCAGTCTGCTTCCTGTAGTAATGCCAACTTCTGAGTTGAATGAACAATGATAAAATATAAAAGAGTCATTCATATCCATCAGTGAGTCAATTACAATATTTTTTCGGTACTTAACGGTTTCTTTTAGTGTCCATTGAACAGAGAACGCTCAAGCTTACCAACGCATTCTTTGAGAAAAGAGCCTCTCGTCTCCTCTGAACAAGGCGCTTCAACAAGCTATCGGGGTACATTGTTGCAATATAGGAACTAAGCATTCCACACGGCTACAGGTGTGTGAATCGTATACACAACTGTACAAAGAAACATAAATACATGCACACAAATCTATGTCATCGATTCAGATATGTGCCTGAAATGGGCAGGATGTTTCATCAGGAATAATTCTGTAGTGTCTGCTTATAAAGTAAGCGTTTCTTTTGCTTTCCTTTTGATCTTGGTGTATTTACCCTGCCTATCTTGTTGTAAGTAGGCAGGTACGTACGTAGGTAAATAGGTTGATGCGTGGTTGGATGTGTGCGTGACTTAATATTAAATTCCTACCGAGGATTGTCATCTAATAAGACAATCCAATTTTCCAAAATCGAGTACATTTATTTGTCACGTAAATTAGTATGCGCCTCGAAAGTGAAAGACCTAAACTATTGCTAAAACCTCTCATAATGAAACTTTCAATCATACTTTTACCAAATTAGGAATAGACATAAGCGCAAAGTTTGGAACTTGAGAAACAAGGTACCTAAATTTACCTATATTTCATATGAACTTAGCCGCCATCCCACTGTAAACTCTATTAGAAAAAGTAAAATTATCAAAAAACTAAAAAGCGGAAAGTGTTCTTACGCCAAGAGACTAAAATGATTCCCCATCCTGTCCCATAGCTGACTACAAGAGTAGTCGAAGCGGAGAGTCGAAGCGGATTGAACCTTACACGATCCTTCCTAGGTAAGTTCTTTGATACATGAACTGTGAAAACTATTGCTGACTAATTAGAGAATATATATATGTAAAATAAATGTAATAAATTTATTCGTGGACCATTTCTGGTCAATAAAAGTTACCAGTTTTTTTATTATTGAGCTACAGAGAGAGTAATAAGTCTAAGGCCACTCATATGGCGAAATGACTATCGAAACAGTCAGTCATTTAATGAAATTGTACACATTTGGGCGATTAAATTTGATTATAGCATGACCACTGTAAATCTGGACATTGGACTCCCCTGTTGCTACTGAGGGTTGTAATGAGACTTTACGATTGGCACCCTGTGTTCAAGATTGAGATAATATTACCATGCATAACACCAGTCCATATACAACTGTCAAAACAACTTATTTGTCATATACATAGTAACCAAAGGAAAAAAACTAGTGTTATTGTAATTTACAGACTATTGTCTGTAGACCAAAATTATTTTTCTTGTACATAATTTCCGCCTTATCACGGTGTCTCTTTAGATTTACGAAAAACAGTGCAGCTGATTTCAATTTTCCAAAACACGCTGTCTGCATGGAATACATGTTTGTATCACACTAACAGCAGTGATCCCATAAAAGAGGGATTGCTTCAATAAACTAATTAGTGAATACAGGCTTTAATGTATGGAAGTGGTATTTTGTATTTTACATCACAACACACAGGGGAGCTCTGACGTCCAGTTTTACAGTGGCCGCATGCTGTCAGCGAAGTTAATCACCAAACTGTTTACAATTTCATCAAATGACCAGCTGTTTAGCTCGTCATTTCGCCATGTGAGTGGCCTGGGACTTCTTACTTTCTCATGGCTACTTACCGGCAGTTTGGTCATAGACGTTGACCCCCTGATTTATCTGACGATCGGATTGGGCAAAACCCGCTGCCTGTGATGTTGTTGGTTTATCTTCCTCACTACCCTCATCAACGAAAGATTTTGCTGTGAAAGAGGGGGAAATGAACTGATTACTTTGCGTTGATAATATGTATACTTAAAGGAAAGAAAGACTCTCTCTCTCTCTCTCTCTCTCTCTCTCTCTCTCTCTCTCTCTCTCTCTCTCTCTCTCTCTCTCTTACTTTTTGAGGTTCTCTTTCCTCGCTTAGTGCTTTTCTTCTCTGAGGGCTCTTCTAAGGTACCAGTCGACACCGGGTTTACTTGAACCGACTCTCTTACTACTCCCGCTTGAGCTGTGAAATGACAATAAGAAAAAAATGCTACTTTTACCTATGGACATGCCTAGTGAAAGACACTGGAAAGGTCGCAAATTTAGAAAATGTTGGTGTTTATACAGCGACATATGATATTTTAACGGGCATATACACTTTAATCCCGACAGAAGTATGACAAGTATCAAAAACATACACAACACCTCATTCAACTCTTTCTTACGGACGTACAACGATTACATTCAGTAGTTTGACTTCGCGAATCACATGCTCTTCCTTCTGATAAATTATAACACAACTCGTCTTTCTGTAATGTGAAATAAAACAAACGGCAAATATTCACTGAATTTAGCAGTCGAGGAGAAATCGTTATACTTGACATTGATATTAGGGCAATTTCTTCAGTAATTATACAGTATACTTCTTCCTTGAGAAACCCCTTTCCTCCATTCATATATCACATGTAATGTTCTTCTCCCCCCGCAGTTATTGCTCTCTGAGTTGAATAAAAAACTGAAAATACCTCGACTGTGTTCTGCTCTCTTTGCTTTCTTCGATTTAGAGACAGACTCCACTTCTCTCTGTCCTGCTGATGCCGTCTGTACGACAACTTCTGAAGTCTCAGTTCGATTGCCTGAAATTGTTAAAACTCACATCAATACCCGCATAAATAAAAGAATTGCATTTTCAAAGGGGAATGGATATTGCTGGTTAACTAAAGGGATTCGTAATCATATAGAGAAAGGCTCTACGATACGCGACAATGATAGATATCAATTCAAAATTATTTATCGTCATTTATTTTATCGAAAGTCTACGAAGATAACAAAAATAAAAAGAGGTTAAGTTTTCATGAAGAGGGCTTTGTAATTTTTTTCCAATACGATACAATCAGTAATTGAAGCTGCTTTATGGTGCCATCTTTCATTGTCTCCTTTGCCTTTCTCCTATTTCATGTGAGTGTGTCATTGTCCTTATTTTTTACCCTTTTCTTTCTTGAAGTTTTATATTCCTATGCCCTTTTTCTGAATTAGTCCTCTGCATTCCATTCTGTGTCAATTCGCTTACTTACTGTGGCGCCTTTTTCGTCGACTCGTACTTTTCTTCTCCACGGGTTCTATGGGAACTCCTTCGTCGTCACTAGGTGGTTGGCTTAACTCTATCTGTCCTGTCACCATTTCGTCAAGAGCTATTAAATTATAAACGGATACAGGTGTACTGATTTTTGTAAATATGAATATATGCCATGAGTGAACGTAGTAATGTGTTTCAGTTTGTCAAAAAAGCAGTAAAGTATCTTAATACGGAGATTAAAAGTTATCAGTCATAAAATAATCACTGAAATTACAGACATACAACGATGATTTTCATGATTTCGAAACAATAACATTTTGGCGTAAAGTGTGTGTTCGTATCTTAAATACTCTATTCAAAGTCACACATTTGGTTGTGTGAAATAACATAGCGCAGTAAAGATTTATAAACCTAACATCGATCTTACGTTAGAAAGGAAGGCTTTTTAATAACCAAGTGAGCCTTCCTCTTAACAGCAAAACCGGTCCATTTTTACGGCCTCCTATTTCAATACCTATACACAGAAACAATGCATCTTGCTATTAATTAATTATTTACATACCCTGCTCGTGATCTGCTGTCCTTGCCCGTTTCACTCCATGTACAGATTCAGTTTCCGCCTCTTCTTCTGATACTGTCTGCATATCAGTGTTATCCCGGCCTGTTGAAGCTGTTGACATTGTGCATAAACGCAGATGGCTTCATTAGTTAAGTAACTAATGTTGTGTTCCATACACGTCAACATATGGAAATACAATGAACGTATATTAAGCATTTTGCCCAATGAATATTCATAAAATTATGTAGCAAATCAAATCAACTTTGGTAAGTGTAAGGAGAAGATCAGAGTTTATTGTACACATTTATGCGATACGCTTTTAAATGGCAGTTGCTGGGGATTATAATGATCACAAGCCAAAATTATTGTTAGTGAAATACATTTACATTTTGAAGCACAGCAGCCTAAACATCTATAGGAAAGATAATTTCTCGTGGTTTTCCTCAGTTGTCGTTGAGTCTAATTGTGTCTCAGCCTGTCTATTTACCCCACCCCATTTGCAATTTCTGCTACAGTGGTGTCAGCTTATATGAGTGTGTGTGCCTTAATGTTTTACGATAAATTATAGTTATTAGTCACACATGCATTCATGTATGATATTGGTACCTTTTTGTTCACCAGGCAAATCTGCTTGTCCGATTACTCTGTGTTCATCATCTGACGATGCTAGCATGTCACCACTTAGGGCTGCAACGAATTCTTCATTGATGCCTTGTTGATCTACGATGACCTTCTCCCTTATGTGCTTTCTAATTCTATTTGCTCTCTCCAGTGCATTCTCGTTCTTTGTTATAACTGATAGTATTCGCTTCTTCAAATCATCTGGATCTTCACCCATGTCAACAGCACATTCTCTTGCTTCAATTATGTCTATATGGTTATTCACCGTTTCATAGCAGTGTGACAATTCAGGATAGATCACCGGTATCCCCGCACACATTGCTGCCAGAGTGAGATTCGAATAGTTTGTTGAGGACGGTGGGATTAGTACAAGATGAGAAGAAAGCAGTTCCTTGTCAAGTTCTTCTGTGGTTGTCACCCAAATAGGGGTAATTTTCATTTTCGAAGTTCGCTTCAAATTATCTAATATAGCCTCTACTTTGCTGGGCGGTATTCCTACAATTTTCCATGATATGAAATTTTTACCAAGTGTATAGATAGTTTCTGCAGCTTCCTTCAGGGCCTCTATGACAACTTCAGTTTTCTCACTGTCTTGCAATTCATATTCTTGGAGAACGGATATAATTTGAAAGAGTTCGTTGTCACGAAGTTCACCTGATGTTACGGACCCTAGGTATTTTTCATTTACCATGGGAGATAAAAGGCGTTGCTGTGTTTCCTGATAAGACCGTTTATACCTTGCATATACACTCTCCCCAACTGAAAATGCACCTCTTGCTTTTCCAAACTCCTTGGACAGAATTCGCTTTCGAAATTCCAGCTCCTTTTTACTGCAGCCGACAATCAAAGGCGTTATGTCATCTTTATCAAAGAGATTTATCAAATAGCAAGACACCATTGGAAAGACCTTGCTTGTGATTTTGAAAGCAGCTTCTGAAGTGAAACCGCTGAAACCAAACACGAATTTTACATTTGCTAATTCTTCTAAGTGTGGATAGTACCCATCGTGGTGCAACAACCAATCACGATGTGGCTTTCTGAATTGAAGTGTACCAGATGGTTTTGGTAGCACAAGTGTTACACCATGTCTCTCTGCATCTTCTACTTCCTCAATCGTCGCTTGCAAAGCGGTGCAATAGACAGATATATCCATGTCTTGTAGAAGTCGTATGGCTAGATGAAGTGCATCGGGAAGTCCTCCACAAATTGATGGTCTCCAACGTTCACACACTATCACCGCTTTGTTGGCCATGTTCCTTTGAAAGAGAAAAAACATGTTATTTTTAGAGAAGCTTTTCCTGGATTCATTAACTAAATTAAACTAAGCCTTTATCAATAGAATGCATTATTTATCATCATGATAAAAAGGGTAAAAATGACAACAATGTCTTTTGTATACAGCTGTGACAATGATTGATGTAATATATTATACTTTACAGTAAGAACTCTGTTTAAAAAAGACAATTTTGCATTATCAAAATGGAAATTGCACTGATGAAAAATAATGCTATTGTGGGTCTTCAACTTTTAATATATATTTCTATGATAAAACAATTGTGTCGGATTTTGCTCTTTTAGATTAATTGCTATCACTTGAATAAGATTAAAAACGTTTGTAATCTCAATTGTTAGAAATGAAAGAGACAAAGTCGGTTTGCTATTCGATAATATTTTCAATTATAACATTATTAATCGAAAAAAGGCAAACCCTCTTTTGATCCATTGCTCGAGGAAATTTATTTTAAAACAATTTTTACATGCTGCTTATATTCTGAAACTATATCACTTTAACGAATGTCATCGGACATGTTTGAACAGATCAAATGAACTGCCAGTCAAATGATTTATCTTTTATCCATTTTCGTGCTCTCAAGGATACGAATGAGGTGACACCGACGCTGTGTAAAGCGGTAGAGGTGGTGATATGGCAGCCATGCAGGCTTTCAATTGTTCCATTATTATGTCGAAATCTTAGCGTCGTCCTTTGCTTAAAAACTATCTACTGTTGATTGACCAATCAGAGTGCTCAATTCAGGGTGTTTTATTTACTTGTAAAGCCTTGGTCACCAAATTCCAGAAACGAATGACAGCGCCGTAGTAAAGTACTGTCCAATCAAAAGTGAACATGTCATATTCTGTAGACATCTGGTACGTTTTAATATTCAAATTTGGTAACACAGCGGAAACCAGCTGCAACACAAAATCTGCGGTGGTACAAACATAAACTAATGTGCCCTAGGGCATTTATAGAATGTTCCATTACATTGGAAGGCTATTCCACAAATAAAAGTTTTAATTCATATCCTAAACATGTTACATTGACAAAGGGGACGGTTGACGTAAACACATTGAAAACGAAAATATATCAGTTAGGGGCGATAGTTTTCAAGTCGGATAAAACCCTCGTACTAGGGCTCTTCTGGTATATAAAGTCCAACCCAACGATAAAATGTCGAGGCCGCAGGCCGAGACATTTTATCGTAGGGTTGGACTTTATATACCAGAAGAGCCCTCGTACTCGGGCTTTATCCTATATATAAGGTCTGTGTGGGACAATTTTATAATTATCATAGATAACCTTCAAATTATAAGTTTTGAAAACTATTTTTGTTACAGTTTGTTTGTTAGATGACACGCAGATACAGGAAAATATTAACACGTACACTTTCTCACTGTCACACGTCACGTCCCTACCAAAATAAGAAGACAATTATAGTATATTTTTGATGGTTTGCCGTGTTGATAGTTTACGGACTAGACCATTACGCGCGCCTTTATAAGATCGATCGAAAAGGGACCTGCATGTTCCCCGTCTATCGAAGTTTGGCTTTTTTGGAGCATTAGGATACATATGTTTCAAATTGTCGAATTAATTACGGTAGTCGCATATTGTCTCATTCACTGGACACAAATGACCACGCCAGGACTCAGTCTCAAGTTGATATATCACATTGAACTTAGTAGTTGGGTACTATTAATGAGATTATATAAGGATTTGGATTAATGTAGTATGCACCTCGAAAGTGAAAGACTTAAATTTTTGCTAAAGCTTTCCTCAATGAACTGTCAACCATTCTGTCACCAAATCAAGAATAAAAATCACGAGTCACCGTGCAAATTTTGGCATTATGGAAACAAATTTCGATTTTCAAAAAACTTATAAGTTAAACATTTTTCTTGCTCCTAGAGTTTCAAACTGAAAGTTCACAAGTGGTACATCAGAAAAGTATTGAAAACAATTGAAAGTCCGAATACCTGTCTCCAGGCGCATTTTACCTCAAGAAAGCATTAAAGTATTTAATTTACATCTAATCAAATTGAACACACAATCGATTTGCCAAGAATTGACTGTTTTCTTATACAACATACACATTCCACTAACTGAGTGCTTCTTAAGTGTAGCGTTCAACGTCATCACGTGGTTCTTTATTGATTACTATATGACCTCCTGGTTAGGAAGTGTTTTATGGCATTGAATATTTATGGATTTTGTAAGGGGAGAATAATTCCCGAGGGAAAATTCTGCAACAATTAAAATTCCCCGAGGATTTTACGCGCGCGCTGAAGCAAGACACAAAATGACTGACTTTTGCCTCATTGTGAAATCCACAAATACCATACAGATGAAAGGGGCATATCTTGGCCCATGATAACTTTATACTGTATCGTAAGGGTAGGACACACTTTAAATCCTCAGAAAATCAATCTATCTTTAATACAACATTTATTAGGACCATCTTCTGAGGGCTTGAACACTTTAAGTCAACGTCTAAGTTGCTTTAAGTCGCTGATGGAATGTTTTACAAAATATCAATCGTTAGAATGTTATAATCAAAGTGGTGTAATCATAATGACCCCGATTGATCGGTGCCGTCCACCGTCTGCTTGCATCGACTTTTGTGTTAATAGAAATGTAGCTCGGTCTGTCGAGTTTATAGCAGCAGTAATGATTATGGACAACACATGTATTTGAAGATGGAGTCATGCTTTCAGAAAACAATGTGGGTTTTGTTTTTCGATTAGGCCATGTCAGTCTCTGTGTCACTCTTTTATTGAAGTGACAACAAACCGCAAACCGTTCATGTCCTTCTCCACAAAACTGAATAATCTGGGGTAATTACTCTTGAGGCAGAAAAATAAAGTCAAATGTCTTAACTGTAACAGTTAAGAGAGTGGGTCATGATAAGCTTGAGGGTTTAAGTAAAAGTGTAGAGAAAAAGGTCAAGAAGGGTCAATAAGGAAGTATTTTTATAGTAAATAGCTGGTCAACAAGTTATTGAGTATTCGATGCAGATTGTCCATGCAAAGGCATTTTCAGTGATTTAACTTCTTGAAGAAAAAACTCAAGATGAGTTTATTTGCCCATGCGCTGGAATAAAGGGTGTAGATTAATCCTTATGCTGACATTAGTGTGGGCATACGCAACGAAATCAGCTTTCCTGTCTTACCGTTTGGTCTTTGTTGTCGTTGTATCGCGTCGACCGCCATTACCAACTGAGCGTCCAGCAGGTACACCACCCATTCCACCTGAAGTACTTGGTTTTGGCACGGTCCCTCGGGGCTGTGGTTTTGCATCACAGCTTGCCATGTCTACTGTGGAACAAGGATTCAAATATGACAAGGCACAAAGTGCTAGTTGAGTAGAACGAGGCACATCCAATTCAAGCGCCGAGGTATCAAAAGAAATACTAAAACACCAAGAGACATGTACAGTGGTTGAGCTACGCAATGGGAGGCAAAGAGTTTATTCTAGGTGGACGGTGGAATGTCTCTATTCCGCGAAGCGCCGTCAATAAGGTTCAATGAGGTCAGTATGGTACAGGTCATGGCATTGTTATCTAAGTGCCTGCCTGCATACTTCTGTCTGAAACACGAACCATTATATAAGTGCTATTCCGTCTTTCAGAAAAACAGAAACAAAAAAACCCGACAAAAACAAAACAAAACAAAACAAAACAAAAAAAGGTGACCATATCGTTTGAATTATCACACAATCGCCCTCTGTAAAATTGTATCGAACTTAAGGCAGGTACCTGTAGTGGTGTATACCAGCTTTAATTTTCAATTCATTTTGAAAAGTAATTGCACGAT
Organism: Ptychodera flava; assembly: GCA_001465055.1. Taxonomy (NCBI): domain Eukaryota; kingdom Metazoa; phylum Hemichordata; class Enteropneusta; family Ptychoderidae; genus Ptychodera; species Ptychodera flava. The sequence goes on along the minus strand of LD354204.1, from coordinate 60,290 downwards.
AATATCACCTGAGCAACATTCAGCATGAGCTTTCTAAGGTCGGAGGTCTCTTTCGTCATCTGCACAGTTAGAAGTGAAGATTAAAATTGTAACTTGGTGGCAAAATCCTCAATCGTTTTTTTCAAAGTGAAAACCTTAGCATGTTACTTGTTTTTCTTCATTAAAAGATCAATAATTGACGAATCGTTCGCAATTTTGACAATTTAAATTTTGCTAACAACATGACTTTAGAAAATACTAAGTGCACAGCTTGCAGCTACAATCACTCACGAAAGCAACTTGAGCAGCAGTTTTTTTGTGGATTTATAACCAAAATATAAATTTTAGTTTGACTTGGGATTTATGGGTAAAATAACCTGATGACTTTGTATGCATTTCGTCATCATTATGGTGAAGCCTTATCTTGAAACACTGATAACAACTTTGAAAGCATTCAGACAAGGAGTCTCAGAGAAAAAAAAAGATTATTAATGGTTTTACAAATTTTGGAACATTGGCCCTATAATGACATGTGCTGATTTTGTCATCTTTAAAAATAACTACAGTGTATGTTCTCAAGAAACCTACAACAAAAGTTTATCTCTGTGCGTTCGCGAAGAATGTTTTGACAAAAATGAGAAAACAAAAATCTACCAACAATTCATATACAATATTTTCCCCTTTGTACTCCTTATTTATTCCTCCTTACAGAGCTTCATACAAAATAGGATGGCTGTTTTCAGATATACTATTTTCAATTTCATCTTTTTCATCTTTATCATCAATTTACTTATATCTGCAAAACGGAAACACAGTATAATTTTGCTCGTTCATAATCAGAGAGTAGAATTTTCATTTTTTGTTTGTGAAATCATAAACCTAGCTAAACCTTTAATTATTAGTGCAACCCGTTTAAACTTTGAAAACATCACAGATGATAGCTCAAGCAATTGTTGTTGTTTTTTTTAAATCAAAGAGCTTTGTTGACACATTTATAACTGTCTTTTTAAAAATGAGACAGTTGAAAGTATATCATTATACCTGTACCAGTAGCACCAAGCGGTAAACAAAAAAATGCAATCATTGTTTAAAAGTGACATATATTGACTGCAGAAGAGTTTCTGTCATTCGTTGGGCATTTTAGTCCCCACAGACGAAGTCCGGGGGGACTTATAATTTGGGTCATGCCCGTCCGTCCGTCCGTGCGTGCGTCCGTCCGTTTACGCAGATATCTCAGACATGCCCAGGTCAATTTCTTTCAAACTTTGCACAAGGATAGTACCCTACCCCATACAGATGCACGTGATTTGTTTCACAATGCCATCAAATTTCGCCGTGTTAGAGGATCGGACTTTTTAGTTTACACCTCAATAGACTACCATGTATAAGGCAGTTCTCCATAGACTCCCATGTATAAGGCAGTTCTCCATAGACTCCCATGTATAAATCAGTTTAAATGCGGAGCCTCCCTTTAAAAGGACGCCAAGGTATGGCGGCGTTCACTGTGTAAGTGGACACCAAAAAGGCAACAAGCGGGCACACGCTCCAGAAAATGTCACTTTTTAGTTTTCCCCGGCCGCAAAAACACAGACAGACAGCCTTGCGGTCAGCGCGAATTTGCTGCCGATCGAACTCTGTGGTTATATTCAAAGTCTAACGCGACTGGAAGACAACTTTTTAGGAAATTCGAGCGTTTGTGGTGGGGAATCAATGACCGTTGGCGATTTGAACCAACCTTCAAACAATAGCTTGCATAAACTATGTTTGCAGGATTAGCAAAATGTGCTAAAAGGTTGAGATCGGTTTGTGTGATCAGTGTTATAGAAATCAAACATCGTACTGGCCAAGCGTTTGACTGGGAGGAGAACTCCACTAATGCGAAAACCTGGGATTGAAAAATGCGGCTTTAAAGGATGCAGTGACACAGTTTTTAGTCCGGGCTTATAGATTGGGTCATGTCCGTCCGTTCGTCCATCCGTGAGTCCTTCCGTTCACACAGATATCTCAGACATTTTGACAAAATATCATGTGATCTCGGTGACCTTTGACCTAAAATATACATATTTGTCCATAACTCAGTAACCACAAATGCTACACCCTTCATATATGGTATGATGGGACATCTTATGATGCCACATATTGTACCTCATTAATTGTGTGCATATCTAATTTTGAGCGAGCCAATGGAGCTTAATTATGCACATATCTAATTTTGAGCGAACCAATAGAGCTTGAGGTCTGATTTTTGCTATATAGGGATTACTTAGCAATACAATTTTTCTGACAAAATGTCACGTGACCCGAATGACCTTTGACCTCAAATATACATATTTGTCCATAACTCAGTAACCACAAGTTCTGCACCCTTCATATTTGGTATGATGGAAGACCTTATGATGCCACATACTGTACCTCATTAATTATGTGCATATCTAATTCTGAGCAAGCCAATCGAGCTGGATGTCTGATTTTTGGTATATAGAGATAACTATGGGATAGAAAATTTTTGACAAAATGTCATGTGACCTCGATGACCTTTGACCTCAAATATACATATTTGTCCATAACTCAGTAACCACAAGTTCTATACCCTTCAATTTTGATTGGATATTAGACCTTAAGATGTCATATCTTGTACCTCATTTATTATGCGCATATGTCTTTCTTGGCTGGCCAATACAGCTAGAGGTCTGATCTTTTTTTCCCGATTTAGAACCATAACTAAGACATGCCTCATGTGTTTCAAATTGGGAACAACGACATAAACCTATGTGCCCATAGATCTCAACATATACACTCAAGTGATACTTCTAAATGACCACATTTCCCTGCCCCATCAAGACTAATACTCCTATTACAAGTGGGAACTAAGTCATTGTCAATGACTTGTCAAATTTTTTGCGCGTTCCGAACAACTCTATATGTGATGAAGAATTTTTTTTTATTTATATATTTATTTCAAACTCCCACACAGATATGATACAGTTTAAAACAATATTCATCCACACTTACTGGAGGATTTTAGTAAAAAACATATGACATGGTGTTATAGGATAAGAAAGCTAGTTACAACACAATGACTCACAACGACAAAATATAAAATCAATAACAAATGCTTTTAGCTGTTTTTGACTAAATTAGAAGCGGATATATAAAAAATTGGCATACATTGATAAAAACAATTACTAGCCTTAGAATGCGATTATAATTAAAAAGAGAATTGCTGGTAAATTTAAATATTCTACCACCAGGTTCATGAAATGTTGTTTTCTTACCTGCTGATTGCCCATGAAAGTGTAAATTTAAAAAAGGTTGGCAATCAAGAAGGGCATTAATTAATTTGTGTAAACAACCAAGGTCAAAGTAGGTGCGCCTTTTAGACAGCATTTGTAAAGTCAATATAACATACAGGTCATCAGATGAATAATCATCTGAAGATATTACACAGATATTTAACAAAGTAACACTGTACAGCTTCTAGCTAGTCTGAGTACACTTTGTCAATACTGTTCCAAACACCCGAGGCATTCGAGTTTTGTCCAAAGAATTATAAAAAACGTGTTTACATTAAATAAATTAATTGTAAGATTACATGACAGGATAAATTTAATTCATATCTGGAATGTCATTAAATTTTTTGACTTATCCGCTAATTTTATCCAGAGATTGTAGAGAAACTGGTATTTACAAGGGAACTAGTTATCCGTTGAATTGCAGCTGCTTCTATTGCACAGCGTGGCCTTTACTCATGACACAGTCCACACACCGTACACAGTGATTTGACAACATATTTTATATAGATGAGCTGGTGAATAAGGGCAAGTGGCATCTAACGACATTTATAAGATGTTAAAAATTATTTGCGTTCATTCACAAAGTGTCAAAATTGCACGTCGCCCTAAAACCGTTTGACGGCTTATGATTTTTTGTGTGTTTTATTCTTCGTACAGATAAGCAAAAACGTATGCAACTTAATACGGCCACCGTGACATAGTTTGCAATGAGCGGACTGAGTAAGCGGTGCACTGCCGATAAATACTCAACGTGTTTTATTTGCATGAATGAATCAGTAGCTGCCTAAGTAGGTCAGGTATTGTGTACTTTGCAAGAGACGTTAACATGAGCAAAGTAAAAGTAAGTCGCACTGAAAGTTAAACAGACATTGGTTTTGCATACTCCTCTCTCCCCCCCCCTCTCTCTCTCTCTCTCTCTCTCTCTCTCTCTCTCTCTCTCTCTCTCTCTCTCTCTCTCTCTCTCTCTCTGTATTACTTGTTGAGGAAAATCCCCGAGGGGGACCATCAGCGCTGCTTAATGCTGAATGGTAGAGTGTGGGTAGGACAAAGACATAGTTACCCGTGATAGTCTGGAGGTCATGCTGTATTATGTTCGGGACTGTTTATTGTCGGTGAGTCTTGATGAATGAGTCTTATCCCAGTATCCTGACCTAGATGGGTTGATGTCAACCAATGACTATTCAGAGTGCATGACACTATTACAACGTAGAAATGGGTCATTTAGTAACATTACAGAGAAAAATATCAGTGTGAATAGATACGTCAAGCCCTCTCTAGTCAAAAGAAGTAGGACTTAAACTTTAAAGTTAAGGTAATATTTTAAACTGTAGACGACAAAATTGATCATTCTTTCGGAAAGCTTGCGAAATCACACCTTACTAATTTTCTAAATGAAAAGTTTAAATTGGTGTGTGGGCGTTAAACAGCGATCTCACGAGAACGACAGAGTGTCATTTGCTCCCCCAACGCGCACAAGGGCTTTGATAATTCAGTTTATAAAGAACCGCACAGTGTATTTGTATTTCCGAACTCTTGCTCTTATAGTTCACTGTCTCCCACTGGGGAATTGCCAGCGATAGGTCGTCGAGATACAAACACAGAGTATTGGCTCTCAGTTTTCAATTTTAGCATCTGTTAATTTCTTATTTCCAGAAGTTTCATATCGTCAGAAATAGAGAGATAGCACTAGCACTGGTAGTATTGTCAAAGTAAAGATTGAAAAGGCGAGGTGGCACTCAAAAGATGTGAATTAAAAGAAACATAATTCATCCAATCATAAATATCGATACACCATTGAAAATATTATCACAAGGTACAGATGACATGTCATAATTTAAATTCATAACCAACACGCTTCAAAAAACTATCAGGTGTAAAGTTCTCATGTTCATTTTAATTAGGATGAAAAACAAACCAAAATAAACTAAAATTGTCATCTAAGGACACATGCCGGTAAAACAGCGGCTTTCTGCCTGCATAGTATCCGTTTTGTATCCAAGGTGAGTCATAATAGAGACCGAGTTGGTATAATTGATATCATCGCACAAAATACCGTGATAGTGACCGTTAGCTGTAAGAACCATGATGCAATTTAATATCGAAAATACTAAATAGTATGATACAACTATAAAGTACAATGTTTTGAATAGTATGATATAACTATAAAGTACAATGTTTTGAAGAGTACTTGAAATGAGTGACTATTCTTATCTAACTTAGTATCCCAGTCTTACACTCACAACGAAATACAGAAGACAACTTATTTCTTTTTTCCCGAATATTGCTCGCATGCTTCAAAGCTACTTTTCGCGATGGTCATCGATTATTTTACACAATGACGTCCTCCCCAAGTAGGAAAACTATTTTTACTGTGTTATGTATGTCATTCTCTAAACCATGACCTTAGTTTAATTAGTCTATAACATTCTGAAGGTCATGTGTTTGAGACCATTCTTCTCCGAAGCCTTGAATTCAATTAGTAATGTTTAAAGTTTTCTAGAAGGTCATGTTTACTACAAATGAAGATATTTTTACAGTAGTAAGAAGCATATCAATAGATATTCTAGGTTTTTCTGATATCTTCTCGATTGAATCATTTTTGTATAAATACGGGGCGGTACAGAATTTTAGACTAGACTTTCGGGGTCTCTCCAGTGTTTACTTCAAGTCTTTAGGACTTTTCGAAACCGCTTTCTGAAGATTAGGAGTTTTTTGCCGTCCAAGCTGAGGTGACGTATTGTGCTCTGCATTGTAATTTTTATCTAATTACCCCTAGGTTTAGTTATTAGGTTTAATGAATTTATTTTAAACAAATTAACTGTCACTGTCACTTTTTTGTTGTAGTAACTGTTTTTTAAAGAGAGTGAAATCTGACTGTTAAAGGTATATTGATTTAAGTGTGCATAACTCTCAGTAAGGCGGCCGTGCGCTATTCATTCATTGTAGATAAGACCCGTCTGCCAAAAACGAAAGATCCAATACTAATGATGTGGATACTGTACAAGTCGACACAGAAAAATACCAAAACAGGACATTAATTAAACACGCAGGATTATTTCCCATTCTAGGGTGATAGAATATCTTCAATACATTGATCGCGTAGACCGAGACATGAACAGAGTAATTTGTATTCGTAGTTGCACAATTTTATTCGTTAAACTTGTATTGGAAGACTCGTTTGAACACTAATGGCGGCGCTTTATATGTCGGCAGTCGATTGCATGTCAGTAAACATTTTCGCCCGAAAGACAAAATCACAATCTCATTAGTAATGAGTAATATCATTAGTAAATCATGTATAAGTTTGCAAGATTAGTAACTCCCTGCAGTAATGCATTTCTCCAAACAAATTGCCACCGTGTCTGAGTTCAGGAGAAAATCCTTATGTATTTTTAGGTAGCCAAATGGTCTCTTACAACACCCCTCCCACCAACATATTAATGAATATTTACGTAGGCCATTCTTCATCTTAAAATAGAAATAGAAACAGGATTTAAGGATTTAAGAGACTACAAGAAATCCTTTGATGAGTTGTTTTCTTATTCAAGAAACACCGGAGCACTCGGAATATGTATACTGACGTTACTTACTTAAACGTAAGATGTTAAGGGACACTGCCACCATTCGCTTGGACGTCAGATTCTGAATAATTAGAGGCAGGGCGTCTACTGCCAGGTGCAGTTAGGAGCTGTTGATGCGCAATACGCAAAGCTGGTAGAGCGCGCCCTCAGCGGTGATAATCAAGAAAATACTTAGTTTTTCTCATTTGTGTTTGTTGATACTGCTTGAAGAAAAATAGTAAATGTTTTTTTTTCATTGAAAGTTCCCTGTTAATCGGTTTGTTTCGAGATAAGGCTGAGACAGACTGATAGAAAAAAATTACCCTTTTATAGAAGTTGGTGCACAACAACAAAACGTTGAACACAAAACTCGACAAAATACTTGCTGAGTCACAGTACATTCACGAAAAGCTGGACAATCTAGAATCGAGAATGAACAGTATAGAAGATGATATGGTGGGTTTTCGCGAACAAATACATCAAAATAGCTCCAAGTTAAGTGAATTTGATTCAAGGAAGGAATCACTCGATGACATCAAAAAGTCACTAGATGAAATGAAGATCGAAAACGCCAAACTGAAACGTGAAAAAGATGACATGGAGAATCGAGGTAGACGGAGTAATTTAATCTTTTATGGTATTGAGCAAGATAGCCCTCACGAGTCATGGGATACTTCAGAAGAACGAGTTAAAGAGGTATTGAAAGGCAAACTGGGGTTGTCAGACGACGTCGAATTCGAACGAGTCCACAGACTTAATAACGCTCCATCCATTAGAGGAAGCAAACCAATCGTTGCAATGTTTAGTAAATACAAAGAAAAGAGTAAGGTGCTCTCCAATGCCAACAAACTGAAAGATTAAAACATAAGCGTCGGTGAAGACTTCACGAAAAGAGTAAGAAATATTCGATCGAAACGATTTTCTTTCCGCAAATCTCTCTTGGATGAAGATGCTAATCAAGTCGTTAAGGTTCGCTACGACAAATTGGTCCGAACAAGCAGCCAAGGCATCACGACAATTTACAAAGTCGACGAAATTACTGGTCGCGTTTCTCAAGTAAGACAGCCTGTCAGCTAGGAATTCGGCCAAGGTCCAAGTCAAAAAGAACTTTCTATTTCATTTTGGAATGTCAGAGGACTTAAAAGTAAGATAAACAATAAAGATTTCATTTCATTTTGCACAAAATATGATATCATAGGTCTGGTAGAAACATTTTGTCTTGTCGAAGATTTCGTTAATTTTTTACCAAGTTATACCGTATTTAGTTTTCCTGCTGTTAAACGTAGTCGTAGGGGTCGTCCAAGTGGAGGTATTGCCTTATATGTAAAAAACTCCATTGTCAGCAAATTTCGTGAAATTTCCAGCAATATAGAAAATTCAGTCTTTGTTAATATCGATAAATCCCTGTTTCACTTTGATAAAGATATGATTTCAGGATGTTGCTATGTACAACCAGAAAATACATCGGTGGCTTTGGAATCTTTGGAAAATCAACTCATCTATCTTTGCAGTGTAAACTCGGAGAAAAGCTTTATTTTGGGAGGTGATTTCAATGCTAGAACGGGTTTGGAAGACGATTTTATTCTCGATGACTCAACAGAATATCTACCCATGGAAGGTGTTAATTACGAGCCATCTAATTTCCATTTGCCACGTAGTTCTAAAGATAAACATGTAAATGAAGCTGGTAAATCATTGTTAAACATCTGTAAATATTTTGATTTACATATTGTTAATAGCCGCCTTCCCAATGACAGGGAAGGAAATATTACCTGTGTAACATCAACTGGTTGTAGTGTCGTTGACTATTGCATTGTATCTGCAGGTTTATTTTGTCATGTAAATCAATTTAATGTTGTACCAAGAATCGATTAAGACCATTTTCCTATTGGTTGTCATGTAAATATTTCCAATGCTCCAAACATCTCACGGGATAAAAGCAGTGGCATTTCTACAGATTCCAAATATGTCAGATTTCACCTTTCAGAAGTGAACAAAGATTCTTTTCAACATAATCTCAGCTCTCCATGTGTTCAAAATATTTTGGATGAGTCACTGAACGCCTTACCAAATATCAGCTGTGCTATTGCCAATCTGAATAAAGCTCTACAACTGGCTGGTTCAGACTTTCAAAAAATTGGAAGAGTTAAAAGGTCAAACCAACCACCCTGGTTTGGAGAGCGTTGCCATTCAGCAAAACGTAATGCGTATGATAGTCTGAAAGCTTTTAGAAGAAATGGTTCAGAAGATTCATTGAATCAGTACAAGAATGCAAAGAAAACTTTTAAACAAACATGTAGAGACAGTAAGAAAAAATTCCAAGACAAAATTAGAGATGAGTTTCGAAACTCTGTACATGGAGATTCTAGTGAGTTTTGGTCTGTTTTGAAAAAAATTGTAACCCTTAAAGGTGGCACCTCCAATGAAATTACTTTACAGTCATGGTATGATTACTTTAAATCTTTGTACGTCGATTGTGATGTTGGTAATACCGGAGATAATGAATTTTTACGTTCTGTGGAAGACGAGTTAAATCGTTTCCAAATAGAAGGGATATGTGACTATGAACACGAGGGCAATGATGTATATATCACGGATATTTTAAATGCAAGAATTACAGAACAGGAAGTTTTGAATTCTTTGAAAAACCTTAAATTTGGTGAAGCCCCTGGTCCTGATGGTCTTCCAAATGAATTCTATAGGTATTCTGCAATTGTCATTTTACCACTTTTAGTTGAAATTTTCAATTTTGTTTTTGATTCTGGGACATTTCCACAAGAATTGCCTGCTGCCATTATTATACCACTTTTTAAAAAAGGAAACAGGTCCGACGTTAATAATTACAGAGGAATTTCCCTTTTAAATGTACTGGGTAAGATCTTTACCTGTATCTTAAATGAGAGATTGCAGATACTGTTAATATCATTCCGGATTGTCAGGCCGGTTTCAGAAAAAAACATAGCACTGCAGATAACATTTCCACACTCCATGCCATAATTCAGAAGTACCTGTCTGTTAGACGGGAAAAATTTTATTGTCTCTTTGTTGATTTTTCTAAAGCGTTCGATAAGGTAAATCATTCCCTTTTAATGTATAAATTAATGAGTGTTGGAGTAAAGGGTAAAATGTACACTATTTTGTTTTCGATGTATGGTAGTGTTAAGGCATGTGTTATATCTACTGACGTCATGTCTGATTACTTTCATTGTCCAACCGGTGTACGTCAAGGATGTATTCTCAGTCCTATTTTATTTAGTATTTTCATAGAAGAATTGAATACAATGTTATTAACGTCTGGACAGACGGGGATACAATTAACACAAGATATATACAACCTTTTTGCCCTGCTTTATGCAGATGATATCGTCATTTTCGCCGATACAGTCATCCATCTTCAAAGTCTCATTGATATTCTGTACCAATTTTGCTTAAATTGGCGGATGCAAGTGAATTTAGAGAAAAACAAAGTAATGGTTTTCCGAAAGGGCGGACACAGAGCTCGCGGCGAAACCTACGTCCGTTAGCGTTGTTTCCTATTATAAGTATCTGGGTTTGCTCATTTCTTCTAGAAACACATGGTCAAAAGCAATGCATACTTTAGCGCCACAGGCGAACAAAGCACTAACTGCACTGTCAGTTGCCAGGCGGAAACTCGAGTTCTTTCCGTTCGATTGTCATTTTAAATTTTTTGACACAATGATTTTACCAATACTTTGTTATGGCTCAGAAATATGGGGTTTTCAGTATTATGATGTGCTAGAGAAAGTCCACAGAAAGTGGTGTCGAAAATTTTTGGGTTTGCTAAATCATGCTTGTAATGAAACCGTAACTGGAGAATGTGGTCGCCTCCCCGTCTTTTGCCATACTTTAAAGCGTTGTATTAGGTACTGGATTAAGCTTTTAGAAATGCTTTCAGATCGGCTTCCAAAACAGGCATACAAAATGCTTTACAATCTAGACATCATGGGTAGACATACTTGGGTGACATCTATTAAACACATCTTATTTTCTTATGGTTTTGGCTATGCATGGCTAGCTTAGGAAATCGGTAACAAATCTGTGTTTTTAGCTGATTTTAATCTCCTAGTATCAGACATGCTTCGTCAACAGTGGAAAGCTAAAGTTATGGAAAAGCCAAAGTTGCGTGGCTATAGCCAATTCAAAACCCTACTTGAGCCAGAAAAATATCTTTCATTAGGTTGCCATTGAAAAATTGTTCAGGTTTTTACCTGTTTTCGTTGTGCAGTCCTTCCATTAGCTATATAAACTGGAAGACGGCAAAATATTGACCTCACAGAGAGGGTCTGTACGTTGTGTAATTTGGGTGATGTGGAAAACGAACACCATTTTCTGCTAATTTGCCCATTTTATGATAAGCTACGAAAGCAATATTTACCACGAGATGCGATAAATCAGCCTAATTTTTGTAAATTTATCAACCTTTTGAATTCGTCAAACCAAACAATTTTACTCCAATTGTGTTATTTTGTTTTCAAAGCTTTCAATCTCAGAATGAAGACTGTTTGTACTACACAAGTTTAAGATTAATTACTCTTTCCGACACCTGTTTGTATGGTGTTTCTGTATGTTATATTTAAATTAAGTAATGTAACCCTTTGCATATAGGCCGGTGGCCTTGGAATGCAAATAAATGTGCACAAACTGTCATTGTGCACCAACTTCGACCCTTTTATACGAGAGGCAACGAAAAATAAAGAAATGTTAAATTTCTCTATAATTTCATAATATTTAGATATGCCTATGCCTTTATTTTTGAGCTGCTAAGGTTTGAATCACTTTTCCAATTTTATGTTACTTTACTCATTGAAACAATGCAACTTTCTAAGATGAGTAAGAACTTGAAAAGTAATGATTTCATTTTGCTTTTTTTAGGTGGAAGAATATGATGCACCTTTGGAAATATTTTTATATTTAGAATCGACAAGTCTTGAAGATATATCTATTTGAAATGACGAACGAAGAACAAGCTACCAGAATATAATAATGAATAATTTGTGACACATTATTTGATTATTTGTTATCATATCGTCCTCTTATTTAATAGCAATGGAATAAAGTACAGTAGTAGATTTTTTCAGGTTTATTATTTTTTATTGAGATTCATCAAGCTTAAGATGTGCACTTTGTTGAGTTGAGTTTGAGTTGAGTTTATTTCATCAGATGAAAATACTATACATAACAAGAAAAGAGGAATGTTTATATAAACTTCAATCTGATGGGGTCACGGAAATAGTTCAATCAGAACTAGTCTCAAACGTGACCAGTGTAGCTATAATTATCTGTTTAAATTAATACAAAGACGTGACAGTGTACATATTATAAAGAATACAAATCTGGGTAGAAAGAAGTTAATTGATTATACATAAAATCTGTTAATGGACAATATTCGTGTACAAATAAACTAGCTGATATAAATAAATACATTGTATCAGTAAAATGGTAAACCAGAAACAGGAGGTTTTAATGGTCAATACATGTAGTGAAAGATCATGCATGATCCACTAATGATGAAGTAGATGGACTTTCAAAGTTTGTTTAAATGTACGTCTACAATTTATACATTTAATATGAGTGGGGAGTGAATTCCAAAAACTTGTTGCTGCATACCTTATTTGGTGTTTACTTAGTGAGAGGTTGATCTGTGTTTGGTAAAAGTTGTCTTGAGTAGAAAAACGGGTAGGATAGTCATGGGGAATTGTGTCGACGTAACGACCTTTGTCTTGGGCATAGTTGTCATGTAACAAGTCAAATACAAAAACGCAGGTGTGAAATTTACAAAGTTTAAAAATGTCTAAGCTGTTTGAATAAAGGGGCAGAGTGGGCACGGTAATCAGAGATGGTTATCAGGCGAGTAATTTTCTTTTAGAGTAAATGCAATGGCTCAAGGTAAGTCGTAAAAGTATTGCCCCAGATTTCAATACAATAGGAGATGTGTTGCAGAATAAGCGAGTTGTACAACATAAGGACATTTCTAGGTACAAAGTGACGAAGTTGTGAAATTATACCAACCTTCGGGGCAATGATTTTGATAACTTTCTGAATGTGCGCCTTCCACGTAATATTTTCATCAAGGGTGACTCCAAGATAGGTTGCAGAAGGAACACATTCTATTTTATGGCCATCAATATCTAGGGTCCCATTAGCAATAACATGTTTACGTGATGTTTTAATAATCATATAGTTTGTTTTAACAATATTAATTGTAAGTTTATTTGCCCGACACCAATTACAAACCTCATGGAAGTCAGAATTTATTTGCATAAAGTCAATTTGGTTGCTATCAATAAACTTGAACAAATTGGTGTCGTCTGCAAAGAGACGAAACTGGAACCTATTAGTAGAATTAGCGATATCATTGATATAAATTAAAAATAAAACTGGACCGAGTATTGAACCTTGTGGGACGCCACATTGGATCTAAGACTAAGGAGATGTAACATTGTTGATGCTGACAAATTGCTGACGGGATGTCAAGTAATTCTTAAACCAGTGTAATGGAACACCTCTGAGGCCATAGTGGTGCATTTTATGAATCAAAATATCATGATTGATGGTGTCGGCTTTTTTAAAATCGATGAATATTCCAAAGGTGAGAGAACCTTTATCTAGACAGTCGCTAATATCAGTGACTAAGTCTATGAGGGCCAATTTCGTGTTATAATGTTTGCGGAACCCAAACTGTGTCTCAATAAGTGTGTGTTTTTCTTCAAGATAGCCGATAATTTGTTTGTTCACAATTGACTCGATAATTTTGCTGAAAGTTGGGAGAATTGAGATGGGTCTGTAATTGCTAACATTTTCAGGAGAGCCCTTCTTGTAAATTGGAACAACTTTTGCTGACTTTAAATCATTGTGAAGGATACCATGCTACAAAGAACAATTAATTACGTGGGCAAATGGGTGGGATATAATAGGCGCAGCATGAATAATTAACAGTGGGTGAATGTTGTCGGGACCGACAGCTTTACGTGGATCTAGGGTCCTAATTACATTAAAAACACCTTGATCCGTGACAGGGTGAAAGAAAAAAGAATTCTGATAGTTGCCACGTAGGTAGCTAGTAAAGTCACCTGCAGGGGTGATTTGTGAGGCAAGGTTAATACCGACAGTAGAGAAAAAATTATTAAATTCTTTTGCAATATCGAGGCTGTCTGTTACTATGTTATGTTTCTGGGAAAATATTTTGCGGGGGGTATAGCTATTTGTCGAATTATTTAAAATTTCGTTAATCACTTGCCATGTCTTATTTGTATTTCCCTGGGCCGACTGAAATTTGTTTGAATAGTAATTTCTTTTTGCTGACTTCAGAAGCCTGCTAAGGATATTTCTGTACAATTTATAAGTTGTTTTGTAACGAGCATTGTTGGGGTTCTTTTTCATTTGGTAAATAACTTGCGCACTGATTTAGCAAGGGCTTTAGAAAGCCATGGCTTTCGAATACTTTTCCTATGGCACGATGATTTGTAATGGCTGTGTTTTGAAGTTATAGTATAGAAAATCTCATGAAAAACTGCGTAAGCATCATTTGGATCTGTACAGCTATAGACAGTATTCCAGGCAGCATTATTCAGATCTTCAAGAAAAGCAGCTTCATCATAAGAATTGAGATCGAAGATCTTAACAGGATTTGAAGATCTCATGATATGCTTCAATTGGTGGACGAGGCAAAAAATAGGGTAGTGATCTTATACATCTGATTGAATGGTGCCACATCTGGTAAAATACTCAGTGATATTTGTGATACAATGGTCAATTATTGTGCTGGAGTTGTCAGTGGTACGAGTTGGAGTGGTAATGACTAGACTAAAGCTGTAGGAATTTAAAATAGCATTGTACTGAATAGCAGGTGTATTATCGGTAGAAGTGTCAATGTTGACATCACCAAGAATAATGCACTGTTTTCTTGAAAGAGACAGCTGGTCAAGGCATGTGTCAAGACTTTGAAGAAATTCAAGGTGGTTAGTGTTTGGTTTTCTGTAAATGACACCTATTGTAATAGTTTTGTTGTTAATGACTGTATCCACAAATATCGATTCGCAATGGACGATATCAATGGTGTTAATTCGTGTAAAAGACAGAGAATCATGAATATAGAGTGCTACTCCCCCTCCCCTTGCATTTTCACATGTCATTATAAATAATTTCGGGCTAAATGGATTTATATTAACACCCTGATGACTGCATTGAAAAGCATCGAACCATTTCAACGATTGCTGGTGAGTTGGCACTGTGATATCAAGCAGTTTTCTCATAGTCTACTAGTTCCCACTTATCAGTTTGTTAAAAGGTTTGAATGCAACTTGTGAACGAGTTTTCACAGTGTTGGTAACACACAGCAGCTGGTTTATACTTTTTTCACGATTGAGTGCTACTCAGTATCCATGACCCCTATGACCCTGGTCTTCATCGACACTGAATAGGAGACGTGTTTCGAACTCACAAAAGTTGTCTGAGCAAACAATAGAAAGCGCCCGTTTGGTTTTCTGAGTTGACTGGAACAGAATAATAATGACGGGAAAAGGTTATTATATAATATCATGACACCATGCGCCATTCTGATTGGACGAGAGCCTAATCCACCAATGCTAAAATACTGTCTTAGCACCGATAGCGGCGTTAAAACGGGCCCCTAAAGCAGCATTTTCGAAAATCGACTGGCCGGTGCATTTGAACGTACATACCCATCTAGTTCGCTTTGTTTCAAAGACTGGAGTCCGAATTTCGATACACAGATAAAGTTGTGGGTTGGTTAATGAAAGACATCTCTGAGGCAGGATATTTGGGTGGGATGTACACAAATCAGTGATTGAGCGGGAGTCGAGATAGGCATACCGATCTGTACACTCAAATGAAAGCTCCCATTCGTTTCATACAAAAATTCAATTGACACTTCTTCACAGTAACGGCATGCCAGACATTCTTTGCCAAAGTTTGGGCTGTATCAGACAAGGGTGTTCTAAGGCTGTCGACACAGAAGTTAAAAATGACATTAAAGGGATGACTCCTGGCGACTGTAACGAATTCTTGACATCAGATGCAATTAACGACTCGCAGTATCAGCGTCCAGCTCTCGCTGAATCGGACTACACAATCTGCAAAACTGTTGATCTTAGTTACCGTTATCCCACGCCTGGTTTATTTCAAAACAAAATCTGGTACAATTAATGTCCAAATTATCCATCAAAAATAGCTCCAGTTCAACCTCACTGTGAAGTTGCGACGACGGTCGACGCATACGGTACAAAACGAGACAGATCTACTTTTATTTTGCCAAAAACGCCAGGACTATTTCCGTAGTCTGCATTTGGAGCTAAAAGTTACGAATATACCCAAGTAAAACAACAAAGACACGTAAGTTGATATAATATAATAGCAATAACCCTCGCAGCAGTCGGGTATACACGAGATTTTGGTACAATTCGCTTCATATAGCACTCGCGTATTGGCTCGTGCTATATGTCGCCCATTGTACCAAAACCTCGTGTATACCGTCCTTCGTCGGGGGTTATCGCTTAAATACAACTAAAAATATACCGTTACAAGGAAAGTTAGTCTAAATTTCATGAGCGTAAACTAGTGTCAATTATTCTTGTGTTTGATTTTTGCTTGAAAGAGGAATGATGTCTTTCATATTTTTATTTCTTTTATATAATCGCAATGTTCCGTTTAAGGAGGAACATGTGTCATACGAGGGCCGTTTTGTTCAACAAATTTGAATTGTTTTTCGACTGGTTTTTGAAAAGTAATAAACCAGTGACCAGTTCAGTCTGCCACCTGCGGCGTACAGAACACAGTCAAGAGAGATGTAAAAAGCACGACTTACCCTTGTGCTGTTTCCGTCGCTGGTGTATTGAGTTGTCCGCCATTATCACCGTAGGATTAAGCAGTAACACTGTTTGTGTTGTCCGTAGTGAATTTTAAAGTTGCAATATGGGCCAGAATTGACCTTCATATATTTCGGCTATTTAACTTTATAACACCATTGGAACTAATTTGGGATAATTGGATCTTCATATTTTTCATATTTCTGAAAAATGGTAAGTGCCCTATATATATAGCTGAATGTCTCAATATTACAAATTACAAATATGTTACGTAAAAAGAAACGCAGATGAGCTTACATTTGCAGATTTTAAAGATATTAGTTCACCATCCAATTATCCCAAATTAGTTCCAATCGCGTTTAATAGAAAGGTATAGCCCCATTGTATATGACGGAAATGTTCCAATATGTCAGTCAGTGTCATAGCCGTGTGACCAGAGCTAGCTCCCAAAATAAGCTTGATATCCCTAGAGCCAAATTGAATGTTTTTAAAAACACATGGTCAGTACAGGGAGCTATGGAATGGAATAAGTTGAAAACAGAAGTCAAATCTTCTGAGACACTTGTCTCTTTTAAAAGAAATTATTTAAAACAATATTGGGCAGAATTTTAATTTTTTCTTGCTTTTCCTGTTAAATGTGGCT
>LD354204.1:11893-28905 GCA_001465055.1 Ptychodera flava | reverse complement strand
AATCACAAAAAATTTTGGCACTCCATTAATAGTAAAAAGTGTTCGTCCAGGCCAAACAATGTGGGTGGCTGTACTGGCGAAGCTAATATTGCTGATATGTGGCGTAATCATTACTATGGCGTTTACAATCAGTGAATACGACACATGACCAGAAGTTAACCAGTGTGTTAGATGTTGTTGAAAAGTGTACTCTCGATAATGATTTCATTGTTTACCCCAGTGACATTAGTGATGCCATAGGGAAACTACAGGCTGGTAAATCTGCTGGCCCTGACTATATCTCAGCTGAGCATTTTATGTATGCTAGCAGTAAAGTTTCCATTTTACTCAGTATGTGTTTTACGGCGATGTTTGTACATAATGTTTGCCCTAGTCGCCTTTCCGATACTATTTTAGTTCCCATCATAAAGGACAAAAACAACAATATCAATGACAAAAGTAACTATCGTCCGATTGCAGTTTCGACTGTTGCTTCTAAGCTTATGGAATTAATTTTACTTAGAAATATTGAATGTTCTCTTGAAACGTCACATTACCAGTTTGGTTTCAAATCTGGTCACTCGACCGATATGTGTGTCTTTGTACTTAAAGAAGTAATCAACTACTATAGAAAGCATGGTAGTAATGTCATTGTCACTTTCATGGACGCCTCCAAGGCATTTGACAGGGTCAACCACTGGGTTCTCTTCAAAAAGTTGATTGATCGCAAAGTACCAGTGTATTTTGTCAGATTTCTCCTGAGATGGTATCGAACTCAACAGATTTTTATTCGCTGGGGTGCATGTACCTCCAGTGGTTTTACTGTCTCCAATGGTGTAAAGCAAGGTGGGATCCTGTCACCGAAGCTTTTTAATATCTATATTGATCATTTGAGCTTTATGCTGTCTAATTCCAAAACAGGTTGTAACATTTGAGGACTTTTCGTCAATCATTTAATGTATGCTGATGATATTCGTCTGATTAGTCCTTCTGTCAAGGGAACTCAGAAGTTGGTCAATATTTGTAGTGACTATGGTGATACTCATGATATTTTATTTAATAGCAAAAAGACCAAATGTATGTGTGTGAGATGCGATTCTTCTATGATTCGTCACATTCCTTCTGTGTATCTCAATGGAGTTAAATTAGTATTTGTCACAAAGAAGACACATTTGGGTTTTGTTCTCAACGATCACTTTCGTGATGATGACGATATCGAGCGACAGATGAGATGCTTTTATATATCAGCCAATATGCTTGTGAGAAAATTTTCTCGATGTACCTTTGAAGTCAAGAGTGTTCTTTTCAAAACATATTGTTATCAATTGTATGGCGGTCCAATTTGGATGAAATATTCTGTTAATATTATGAGGAAATTGAAAGTTGCTTATAATAATGCTGCTCGTCTTTTATTGGGTTATGATAAACGTAGTAGTGCAAGCTCTATGTTTATATCTAACAGAATCAATAACTTTGATGCATTGCTGCGAAGGCAAATTTATGGTTTAAAGCAAAGACTTCTAAGAAGCAGTAATGATATTGTACGATGTGTGTATGACTCATTATATTTAAACTCTGAAATGATAAAGTTATGGAATAAGCTTCTTTTTGTATAACTTAACCAAGCTGTGTATATTTATCACCAGATTTTCTTTTGTTGTTATATGGACAATGAGTCCGAAATAAAGTTTATAATAATAATAATAATAATAATATATCCATATTTAAATCTAGTAAAAGCAATACGAACACTACCTTGAACACAGTAGAACAAAATTAGACTTCATATGTGAAGGAGCAAACATCAAGTGAGACAACATGGGAATACAGAAAATCTATTGGTTATTCCACACAATTTATCCACTAAAGATGAATTTGTGGCGACTGATTAAGAAAATACGGCAAATTTCGAAAAAAAAAGGCGTTAAAGGATCGTAGTGTTATACAGTCTCCTCCCTTCTGGAGTAGAGGCTGCACTGACGTTCAGATTACAGCTGTGTCTTGCCATGGCCAATCAGTTTTGTACACAAAATAGGGAAACGTAAAATGCACTTTCAAATATACAAAACACACTAAACGCAAACAATTAAGATATGAATGTGTGGAGTTGCTTTCCTTATTACAAAGATAAATATTTTAGGGCTAATTCCTCAATTGTAACGACAAAATAGATTTATTACATTTATGGTTGACAAGTATTACATTTATGGGTGATTGTTTTATTACATTTATGGTTACAATTTATTACAATGATGGTTGGTGTTTTTATTACATTTATGGTTGATTTTTGTTACATTTATGGGTGATATTACATTAATGGGTGCATTTTATTACATTTATGGTTGATGTTACATTTATGGAGATTATTACATTTATGGAGGTTACAGGAGGTGTATAGTAATAGGGTTATACACAAAATACGGCCCTATATGGACTCGGGCTCAGTGAGTGACGTATTGGACTCGCCTTCGGCTCGTCCAATACGTCACTCACTGAGCCCTTGTCCATACAGGGCCGTATTTGTGAATAACCCTATAAAATATATATATATATATATATATATATATATATATATATATATATATATATATATATATATATATGTATATGTATGTATGTATGTATGTATGTATGTATGTATGTATGAATGAATGCTTGCCAGGTATATAGGTATGTCGGTAGGCAGTACTTTGCGTAGGAATTGCTTCGTCTACGTTTTGAAATAAATAAATTTTAAATTTTAAATTTTAAATTTTCAAATATTCTGTTTTCAAAATTCTGTGGAAGAACACTATGCAGACAGCTATGGTTTGACAATATATTGTAGTAAGGTCACAGTGATAACTGAAGTAACATTAAAAAGACAAATCTTGTCGTTGTAAATCTACATCATTTGGTGATGTCATTTTTTTCTTCTAGTTGCCTTCGACAGTTGGGCAGATCACGTCTTGCACTGGTGGAACAGACGACACTGGGAAAATGTGTTATTTCTAACTTACGAAGCTTTAATTCGGGTTGGTAGTCGCTGATGCACTCAGCAATATGTCCCTGTTGGGCGTTTCAACCGAACACTCAATAGTAACACCATTTTGAAGTGCGCAACATTCCTGCAGATTCTTTGAAAGGTGTTATTTTTAACACATAATAATACCCTAATAGTTACTTTTAATTTGTTACTACCCATATTCTTCGTTGTGTAATGAGTCGTCCGTCTTTGCTGAGACCACATACAAGGAGTTGTGCTAGCTGAGACTCGGCAGAAATCCGTCACCGTGAAGGCTATGGACACGTAATATTGTAGTTAGATGCAAAGTTCGGATGACGTTCCAACGTCACATTACACACATGTGATTTGATTTGACACTGGAAACATAATTTCTGCGAACATAATCGTAGACATGCTTTTGTGCGTCATTGTTCTGTTGTAACACTCTCTTTTCTGCCTCCGAATTTTCAAACTAGGATCGTCGATCTGAAATCAGAAGAATTTCAGAATTTCTTGGCAGGCCTCTCGATGACGGTCAGTTAAGCATGGTAGAGGAAGAAAGTAGTTTTACCACTATGAAGAAGACCGATGCAAAACGTCCTGTGTTTTCGATATGGAAACTTGATCCAGCTTTGTCACCATTCGTCAGGAAAGGTTATTTGCAGTTGTTTTTACTATCGTGCGGGGTTAACGCTCTTGGCGCGAATCACTGCAAAGTTATTACTACAATGGCTTATTGAGGGATCGTGTTTTACCTTTCATCATACTCTGCATTTCATCGTGCATGCATGCTGTGCGTTAGACGCTGATTTTGACAAGCTAGACTTTGGAAAAGGGAATCTTGTGGTTGACTACATCGCCGTTAAAAGATGAAATGTACTTCTGGAAAGTTGGAGAAATCTTTCAGGCGAGAAAAATGATAATGTTCTACGGGCTCGACCTACCCATTTAATTTCGTCCATTTCACAGTTTTCTCTTTTCCACATGTAATGACTTCTCTTTAATATGCGATTGTTCGAATTGCGCTTTTAAATCTATATTCTGCACTGAAAAGTGAACACTAAGTGCAGAAATCAAGTCCTAAGCCATAGCCTCAATATACATCAAGAAAAAACCGTCTGTCAATAGGACCACCTTTAAATGCACCGATGTGACTTCTTCAGAAAAGTTAAGATATCGCCCGTCATTCTGCTTTGATGACATACATGACGTATACACACTCACGAGAACAGTCAATGCCGTCTTGCGGTTTAGTTTCCACAGATACCGGTAGTGCAATTTTATGTTTAACTTAATGTTTTGATAGCTTTTAAGTTTAAAAGCAGAATTTGAAACCTGTTAAGGTGGAATGAAACTGTGCCCTAAAACTTCAAGTCTGTCCATTTATTTTAATGAATGCGCTATAAATCGGCCCTTTCCATGAAGGTGCATAGAAAATCCGACGTGGGGGTGTGCGCCACCAACGTGATTTGAGAGAGAAATGTACTTTTCTTCGATCATTATGCACTGGCTGTAGAAGTGATGGCAAGAAAGCTATTGTGAGACAACCAACTAGTGTAAACAAAAGGATTTGAAAACTTGTACGTAAACGCTATACTGTATATGAATAAGCGTATATGAACGTAAGAAACAAAATACAGAAAAAAAATACATTTTAAATCCATTCGATACATATTACTTCTCAATGTGAGGGAAAATTAGTACTTGAGGCATTTTTCAAAAGTAAAAAATGAAAGCAGACTTGCTAGCCTAAGTTGAAGCAATGTAGCCGGCGATCAGATTTTCCCCCTCAGCTAATAATGTCATATCGCTCAATTTCCTTACTTTTCTGCGAAGTTATAGTTTCAAATGTAAGAATTTATGGTGAAATTAGAGTTCTCCATTGAATTTTCATGTATTGTAGAGCAAACTTGAAGCTGTCCAAAACGTCAGATAATAATTACGATACACTTCATACGAACACGTTGTTTTTTCAATTCGAAACAAATCTTTGCTACGGTTCACAAGCATCACAACTCATAGAAGTAATGACACATGCGAAACTACATATGACCTTAGCGAATGCACTCCAAGCCACTGGCTTGTTTGCTTTTCTTCTGATCAGTATAATGAAACTGGACACAAGGTGGTGCTCTTCCATGAAGTCTCTTTCGTAGGAGTTTATTTTTTGCATTCGTACAAATGTTGCTGCATTTTTCAACAGAATTGATGCACATATTACATAAAGTGTTTCCCAATTTTTTAACAGGAAATGTTGGTGGATGGAAAAATCGTGTCACTGTTGAACAGAATGAACGCTTTGACGGACTCTACACCCAATGGATTGGAGACAGTGGACTGAAATTAGACTTTGGTTAAGCTATATATATATATATATATATATATATATATATATATATATATATATATATATATATATATATATATATATATATATATATATACATATATATATATTACCTGCACATTTTGTATAAAAAATTGCTTACGGAACAGTTCACTGCAAAAGCCTACTATAATTTAATTATGCAAACGAGGTTGTTTCACTCATCGTCAAAACATGTGTCCATACTCTTCACGTTAATGTACTAGACATAAACGCAGATGCTACCGTTGCATTACAAACACAGGATTTTTTATGTTTCACTATAATTATTCTTATTTCTCTGAAAGATATGTTGTATTTAAATATGCATACAATAATGAATATGTAGTAATTTTATTTTGAAATAATATATTTCGTGTTTTCTTTATTTTTATTTTATTTGTGACGATTTTTATCATATGATTTTCAATTCTTTTTTTCCATTTTCATTTCTAATACAGAACCTGCGCTGTCTTTTCCCCTATATCTGTTGATAATTTTTTATTCCATCTTTGATCTTTTATCTCATGCCAAATAAAAAGGATTGCGTATGTTTCCGGTATTCCGTCCTCCCCTACAAAAAACCCTCCGA
The DNA here is from genome assembly GCA_001465055.1 of Ptychodera flava. Classification (NCBI taxonomy): domain Eukaryota; kingdom Metazoa; phylum Hemichordata; class Enteropneusta; family Ptychoderidae; genus Ptychodera; species Ptychodera flava. Next base: position 22,983 of record LD354204.1, on the reverse strand, counting down.
CCCTTGACATTTTTTCTCGTCTTCAACAAAGTTCGGGAAAATTCTATAGATTTTACAGAATTCCATGTGTCTTAACAAAAGAAAAATACAGAAAAAAATCATCCGACCAGCCAATTTTCGGGGGCATGTTCCCGGAAATACACATTTTTTAACTTTGGCTTCTTCTCAGAGGCGATGCACAATTTCTATGGTACAAACAGATTCCATAGAGACAATCCATGGCAAGAAGTGCTAACGGAGATAGTGACGAAGACCAGATTGCAGGTTTCTTTGAGATAAGGATAAAGTACTTCTCATTGTCTGGCGGATCTATGACGTCATTTTTTTGCAACTCGAAGAAAGAACTTGAAGGTCAGCGATGTCAGTAACATGTACTCTTAAGTCAACAAAGCGATCATGGAGTTGAAAAATCTCTGTTGGCTGCTGTTCATCACAACCGGATTTTTGAACTAATTTTAGCCTTAGAGGAACATCAATCCTGCAGGGGTTCTTCTTATTAACCCAAACAGTTCGTGTTGCATGTTCCCGCGATGTTGCTGTGCCGTGTACTAGACTTCAGCGGGGCAATCGTGCCGTTTTTGGTAAGAAATCATCGCCGACTACAGGCAAAACCTACTTTAATTTTTTTTCAACTTATGAGCAAAAAATGAAACATTCTTGAATTTTTGTTTGATGTAAAATTAGTTCGTGTTGACTCCTCGAAACATGCTGAAACTTTCTGCGTAAAAACATTTTACGATCTGTAAGAAAAAATCAATTTCCGTGCACAAATCTCATCATGAACATACTGTGACATGAAGTTTGGACATAATGCAATTTTATGAAATGAAATCTAGACTGGAGGTTCGTTACATATAAGTGAGGATATCAGTAATTGTGGCAATGTTTATTTTGTCGTTTGAAAGCAAGGGAATGGCAAAAATCAATTTTGTCAAGAGGGCACTAACGAAATCATCTGTTTGCAATCAGCAAAGGGGTCGTCATGATGACTGACTCTATGCAAGTATTCCATGTTTTCTTTATTAAATAAAGGTAAAAAAGAGCGACTTTGTCCGTTTAAAATTTCCTTTGGTTGGCTATGATTATCTTATTTGTATTATTGTATCGTGTTGGTGTGTTAAGCCTTTGTTTTGAGAAACTAGGGAGACTTCATTCGCTCAACTCCGTTCGTTTTGACATCGTTCCGCGTTCGTAAGCTGTAGTGTAATACACTGGTAGGCCAATTCTATAATTGCAGTACATATTTTATCTTTTCAGGGGTTCGTTTCGTGTCTGACAAAGTACAAATGATACTCATACTGATACGACCATAGACAGTCGGGCTCTCGACTTTCTATGATACGACCGAAGGACAGGCGATATTGGGTAATAACCGCTTTATCATATGCCCATGCCCATAATTTCTACAAATCACGGGCTAAACCCTAATGTTTTCAGGTTTTACTTTTATTCCGCCACGCACATAAATATGGAAATATTTATGTAAACAGGCTTCATTCATATACTATACGATGTTTGCATTGAACAAGCACCACGCACAATTATTCCTCCAGAGAGCATCACGAACTTGAAAGCAGCTTATGTTATTGAATTATGAAGGTCTAGCTATGACACGATAACTGTGACAACCTTAAAAAATCCGGTATGTAGCCAATATAGGTAGTAACTTCAGAAAAGACGACTCGTATACTTGCTCACTTTGATATTTTATTTCCTCAGAATCCCTGGTTTACATCTTTAAGGAAAGTTTTAATACAAGTACCCCTATTTTGCACTTTAAATCGTTACACTGTGCTGAATACAACCCTTTGACCTACTAGTATACCAAATGAGAAGACACAATTAGTTCGTAGGATGTACATCCGCTTATGCCTCGACCGTATTGCAATAGAATACAATAGAAAGGCTTGTCTCTGAAATGAGTTTGTTGTAATTCAGACAAAACTGCTCTCAGTGTTTACAAGAAAGAGTCTGTATTCCCATCTCCTCTATATACAATCTTGCAACTTCAATTGTCACGGACATCTTCACTTGGGTTCCTTTACTTGCTTGGGACTAAATTCAATGTGTGCCTTCAAGAAGAAATGCACCGTTTATATACCAGGAGTCGTACTTGTTCAAAAGCCGACGATCATACTGCATTTGTCACAGGTATAATGAATGTACAGATTCCCAGAAAACGATATTGAAATTTGTCTATCTTCGTCTTCCATAGTACTTTCAAAAGTATTAAAAGTCTCATCTTTCTCGGGATTAGAAAATATTTATTCCATGCAAATAATGAAATCATTAAAATAGATGCTTATAGTTTACTCATAGTAAACGACATATGGATAAAACAGAAACATTGCCTGCAATGAGTCAGTCCATGTTATTACATACATTCAATGTTACCAAAGAGAAGAACATTACACTAAACCGGGGTAGTAAAACTTGTATTGACATGATTAGGTCTTCTTGTCCATCCAATACGAAGCGAAAGCAAAACACCCCAATGATAGTTTCGCCTCAAGCTTCACTGATAGATAGACATTTAAAATTTATACGACATGTGTTCAATACCAAGCTCCTTCATACGCTTGTAGTAATATTTCTCGAAGGTCTCGTTTTGAGCCACGCTGAAGCGGTTTTTCCAATCTCCAGGAGCGCCTGTAATGAGAACATGAAAAAACGATGGGCACCGGTGCTTTGACGACCATTAACACCCGCTCATGTATTTTGGATTTCGGTCATTTGAGTTTTTGCTGAGTCGTCACAGTGAAAATTCGATTACTAATGGAAAAGAATAAAAATGTTTTGCAGCACGGGTAACCTACCAACAAGTCAAGCAAATATAACGTTGAAACGTTATTTTACATTATTTTCCCTTTTAATCAAAATTTAACGTTAAAGAGATACAGTCGTAGGAACTGCGCTCAAAGGTCGTATGGGACCCATACGACCAATGTAAACACTGTATCCAAGGTACGATGGTGATTGATGAAAGTTAAAACATGTCTTTTATAATCTACATCGTATAATTTAAATGTTGCAGCTATGATGATGAGGTGCATCTAGATATCGTGCACGAAATGCGTTGCTTGTAAACAAGAAACTCGCACAGGCGCAGTTCCGACGACGATTTCCCTTTAAATGACTCAGCAAAACGTAAATGAGCGAAACCCAAAATACATGAGTGGGTGTTCATTTTAATTATTGCAATGGTAGTAACATGTCGTATAGAGGGATGAAAATAGTACCCAGGATCGTTCATGTTGTTGATGGCAAATTTAAGATGCCTGAGATATCAAGTTTTATTCTGATCGTTTATGACTTCGCGCTCGAAGAAATTTCTCTTCATTAAATCTGTATATCTCTGCCAATAAGGGTCAGTCTAGTTACCTTTCCGCTGTATAACCGCTGTTGGATGCACAAATAATTCGCGACCCTTGATGGTCTCGCTTGCTTTCTTCATGTATTCAAAGCTGGTGACACGAACAACTTCATCCAGCTGTGTACCTGTCAGATTTTTCTCCAGGAATTTGGCGATCTTCCTAATTGATTCCTTTGGATCCTTGAAAGAAACGAACAAAAGAACACTGTATATATCCTAACATTTCTGCAAGTAGGCCATTCATAAATTGGACTTCGGTTTGACATTGGTCATAGTCGGGTTCACATGTTGAAATTTGATCGGCGTAGCATACTGAGTAAAACTGATTTTCATATTCAACGATTTATTGTAATGAGATCACAGCTACAGGTGTAGTCAAAACTGATTGAATCCAATGTGGTGTAATTTAAACAGGACAAGATTTATTGATGCGGGAGATTTCATAGGGATGGCATACTGTTTGTTCTGGGCTAACTTGCATATTTTACAGCTTATTGGAATTAAAACACATGTCAAAATTGAGTGCATAGAATACAACAGGTTTTCGTTTTTTGTTGTACAAACAGTGTGGGCAACGATAAATGACTCTCTGAACAACTAAACTCTATGTCGTAGAAGGTTGCGTAATTTACACTATAAACTCGTTTCTTCCTTAACTTCCTCAAACCTCAGAGATGCAGTTGCATGATGAAGTCTGTTTTGTTATTCTACAGCTTTGATACTATTGACTCACCCGATATTAAACCATTAGAAATTTACATAACTAGTTTATTATCGCAGTTACACATGCTCATTGATATTCTCATCATCATCATCATCATCATCACAATTATTATTAGCTACTTTTTACAGTAGTTAAAGCATTACTCTAATTTTGTACGGGAAACAAGCCGTGATGTTTTTGTTGTGTACTACAATTAATGACTCGTATATGCTTGGTGACTGAAGTGGACAATGGTATTTCATTGAAAGTAACATGTTACCGTCATTTCTTAAAAGGATATGTTCCCATAGTGACATCATGACAACCGTATGTCTCTCATTTTTTACGTTTCCAAGATTTTTTTTATATGTAACAGTAAATGGGTGACAATGCACGCATGTGAAACATTGTCCTACTCCGAGTCAGAAACATGAATAGGCCCCATAACACTAAGTCGGCTCATCTGACGGTGAACTGATAGACATGGATAATATATTGTTAAAGCTTGTCAATACATCGAGTCTATCAGTAAAACATGAACAACTTTTAAAGACTTTTACACTCTACGCACCTTTTTCAAATCTTCGTATCGCATGAAAAAGAACCAAGGCTCGTCTATGTATTGACACCAGGCTTTGAGGAATTCTGGGTAGGGTCCATAGATCGCTGAAAAATCAAATTTTGTGATATTTACTTTCGTATTCAATTAAGGTGTTTCAAAGAGGGGGTTGATCATTGTCGCAGTAGACAATGTCTGTTATATGTATTATTCTGAAATGAAAAAAAATTCAAGAAGCGTTCGTTCCTAGACGTCACGCAATTGTCAGGAAGATCGACATAAAGTATAATATTGTTTCAGTTTGATGGCTTGTTGTGGCCAGGATTTAAATAAAACGGCGGGTGACAATCATTGTCTTTATAGATCAATTTCTAGTGCCGTGAGACTGAAACTTACTCAGTCCTTTAAGATATGCATCGAAAAACTGGTCCCAATCAACTGGCAGGAGGAAACGGGATGCCTTGTGCCAACCGAAAAGAGAAACTGCCAAATCCTTTGGGTTTCTGTTTATGAAGACAGTCTGAAAATATACGAAATCACGAATAAAAAGAGGAATTCAAAACAAGCTAAAGAAAATAATGAAATATTTGTTAATAACTATAAACACTGCGAAGGAATATATCATTTACTTTTAATCTATAGCTTCCTACAAAGAACGCAAAGAAAGGATGCGGCTTTCTGATCGGATGAGAACTCATCATGCGTGAGTTGTCACCTGTTGTCGTCTTTTCGGGGCCGAAATAACAGAGAAGACCGCTAGGCCGGTTGAAATACATTATCGATCACAACAATAACCCCATTATACACTTGATTTGTGGTACGATTGTAGTCTTATGCCATACATTGTGCCGGCCTGCTTGAGGCGAGGGTTTTCGCTTAATGACATACGACGTACTGCAATATCTGCACAACAGAGACAAACCAGATAAATTTACCTTAGGTTTCTTCGTAAACAACTGCTTTGGACTGTACTGCGGCAGCAAGTGCGTCGGTACTCGGCGGGGAGATTCTGCCTTCAACAGGACGCTCTCAAGTATTGACGGCACGTCCTTAACTCCCACATCGGCGAGGTCTGGATGGGTGGATGGCCCTATTTCCAGTAATGGAATTTTCTCGAACTGCGATCTTGTCTTGAGTACTTCCAGGTTGTCGATGTTGAGTATTGCATCTAGAATTTCACACACCCAATGTGTTCCTTAAAATACAGAAATCACACTCAAATAGGACTCACTGGGTTACTTGAGGGTTCGCTGTTTGGCATGTTAAATGTAACATATCGAGCATTCAATGATCCTGCCGACAGCTGGCCATGAGTTAATTTTATTTGCGTGTACTACGATGGCGGCGCGTGTAGGGGTAGATACATCAGCAATTTTTGATTGAATTAAAAAATAAATAAATTTTGCAATCGAAAAGACAAATAAAATAGTCACTGTAAGTGTTAAAGTGCACTTTCTTGTAAAGTTTATAAAAACACGATTGGAACTAATTTGGGATAATTGAATTTTCATATTTTTCAAATTTCTCAAAAGTGTTAGGTGCCGTACAGTTGAATGTTGAAACATTACAAATTACTCATAACCAGATATGAACTGAATGTAGTGTGTTTTACAACAAGTTCATTAATAGTAGTACGCTTCACAGAATGTTGGGTATCCAGTAAACAGACAAGAAAATTTTAGCATTTACTCAACACAACAACTTGACCTGCTTATGTGACCTCTGAGTGGAAGGAATGACATGTACAGATTTTGAGTTTGACAAAATTACAAACTTAGTTATCGCGCATTGAAATTGACTGCTGATGATTCGACATGTATTGACATTTATCAGACACTACTGGAGGCATGAAATAATACAGTATGACATGAATTACTGCATACTTTTTGACTGTTATAAAGTTGTGTAAAACAATTGTACCTTTGACCTGTCTCATTTTAAAGTGACAAAACAACGAGCAAGGAGATGTTACGCAACATTTGCAGACCTCAGGAAAATCACTAACCAAAACACAAGAACAAAGACAGACATTGTATATTCTGGCAGCAGTTCAATTGAGCACTGACGCGGAGTGGCAGACAGACTACTGATAGTTAAGGCTAGACGTGAATACGGTCTACTGCCAGAGTAACTATCCCTGTCGAAGATTGATGTTTTTCAATATTCCTGTCAATAAACCCAATTCATACCAATATAATCGACAAATGTGTGCGGCGTGTAATAAGAACAATCAGATATCTGTTATATCATTATATGTAGCAGGTTTCATCAACTTTCGCACAGTACTCTCAGAGTTAAATCACTAATTACAAAACTTAATTTAATATGTAAATGAGGTAATTATTAACTTGACACGCCCAATGCTTCTCAGTACAATTAAATATTTATCAGATCAATATCTGTAGCAAGTTTCATTAAATGTAATGCTGTAATTTTGGAGTAATATCACTAATTACAAAGTTCATTAAATATGCAAATGAACCCTTAATTAACTCCACACAAGTAAATGCTTTACACCACAATTAGATATCTGTCAGATCTGTATCTGCAAGAGATTTCATCACATTTGGTGCAGTTATTTCGGAGTTATATGACTAATTACAAAACGTCATAAAATATGCAAGTGAGCTATTTGTTAACTTGACACAGGCAAATGCTTGTCAGTACAATTAGATATTTTCAGATCAATATTTTAGACCAGATTTCATTGACTTGGGCGCTTTAATTTCAGAGTTATATACCTAATTACAAAGTTCATTAAATATGCAAATGAACCCTTAATTAACTTGACACTACTAAGTGCTTTACACCACAGTCAGATATCAGTCGGATCAGTATCTGCAGTAGAATTCATCAAATGTGGTGCAGTCATATCGGAGTTATATGACTAATTATAAAACTTCATAAAATATGCAAATGAGCTATTTATAAACTTGACACTGCCCAATGCTTCTAAGTAGAATTAGATATACATCAGATCAATATTTGTTGAACGTATCATCAAGTTTGGTGCAGGAATTTCAGAGTTATGTCACTACCCGTATTCCTCCGATTCTAAAGCCCCGCCCGTTTATAACACCCCCAGGATTATTTTATCGATTCGTAATTGGCCATTTGTTCGTTTATAACACCCCAGGGGGTACATCCACATTCTAACTGGAACAATAGAGCCATTGTCATGTAATGAGACAAGGATATCCGCGACACCTACGCTGCTTATCAAAGTCACAAACAAGTGCCAAAGTGAAGTATCAAACCTCAAAACAAGCACACTATTGTTTGGTGTTGGAGCATGTCAATCGGGAAGGTTCTATCGTTCCTGGCGATAAAATTCCACTTGGATTTTGCTACGTAAATGAACATTAAAAAAGTTGGATTTTTGAGCGTCTCGATCTAGTACAATGCCGTCTTTTCGTCACTGTCATTTTGCTTCCGTCAAAATAAGATTTTTGAACATCTTGATCAAGTACGAATCGAATATTTCGATGCCATGAACATTAAAAAAGCACTCTCACCTGGTAATATTTTTAAAAAACATTTTTTTAATGCCAACGGTCGATATTTGACATGGCGACTGCGCGCGGATCGCGAGATATCGATAAAAACATGTCCTCAAAAAAGTTAAAGTTTGAGTTCCGGTGGCCCACCTGAATTAATCTTCCGAACATAGAACGTTCGGCACTTGGGCCATTGTCAACTAAGCTATGGAGTACGAGTCTACGCTGACGCTGCTGTACGCCACAGCAGTACCACTCGCGTCGGTGAGCGGTCATGTCCCATGGAAGAAAGCCGAGTCCTACTGACTCGGCAAAAAAAACGAAAAACAAAGTTTGCTGATTCCACCAGAATTCGCATAGGTGACTAGCTCAGATAGGTGCGGTTGATACATAGTATGCATAGTGGCCGCCGCGTGGTATGCGCGCATACGACACGCGGCGGCCGCTATGTATCGAACCACGCGTAACTGTGTGGCAGACGACAAAATGTAGTTATCAGAGGCAACTAATATTTTACACGTAAAAACTGATATCTATGTGGTATTGTTTAAAAAATTTAATACAACTGATTGAGAATAATGAAAACGACAAAAACTAAGGAGAAGTTTTAAAAAGAATTACCAGAGGTAAAGGCATTGATAATGATGTATATAAAGTCATCGCAATAGGAGGTAAATTAATTGCGTCATTCGAACGTTTTTGGACTCCTTAGAATATCGTCAATCAGCACTACAACACACTTTCGGGGGATTTCGGGTCATAACCAGAAACGATCGTAAAACTTCGGGATGTGAAAAATACACTCTCATGAAATGACATGTTTTTATCGATATCTCGCGATCTGCGCGGAGTCGCCAAGTCAAATATCGACCGTTGGCATTAAAAAATTTTTTTTTTTTTTAAATGTTACCAAGTGGGAGTGCCTCTTTAAGATAGTCGGGTTTTGAACGTGTTGATCAAGTACGATTCGCTCATTTCATCACGATCAAACAACCACAATTTACACTCACACAAACAAATTTGGGTATCGGTAGATGACGATGACGAGGGGGAAGATGACGATATAGACTTCGACGGGTTCGACTTCGATGAAGAGGGCAATTGTATCGAAAAACGCGACATCCGAAGTTTCTCACGCGCATGAAAATTCTTTGAATTTCTTTCGTTAATGTTTTATCAATTTTGTACATAGTTTTTCTCATGTAATAAAAAGGTATTTATTGTTTGAATGGCATTTCGTGCTTGTGTGTCTCCTTTTCCTGAACTAGTCCCGGCAATGAGTAGGCGATAGTGTAACAGATTTTCAAGATTATGCATGCTTTCGAAGTCTTGTGAGGGAAAAATACCAAACTTCATAAACGGCCCCATACACTTACAGTTGGAACAAAAACGTGCATGTTCGTACCATATTCCGAACAGTTGATCATAGATGACTTACACATCAAGAGACATTTCGTTCATCGATACAAGTAATAAAAAAACTTCAAAGATTTATTGACAAAAATTCATCAAATTGTAAGCAGATTGGCGTAGCAGTCTTTCGTCTCGGCCAGCCGATGCTTCAATATTTTATCACTATATCAGGGACTGGACGTAAATTAGCAGGGGGGAGGGCCGGGGGGATTTGGGGGAGGGTCACAAATTTTTGAGCTCCTCTAAGGGGGAGGGTCACAAATTTTTGGGCTTGTTGTCGGTGCACTAAAGGTAGAAAGCAAATTGTTTGTATAGACAATTATGCTCACATGACATCACTCGCACACTGCCTCTTACTTTATATTAAGTGCTCATTCCCAACTCTCTGTGCATCTCTTCCCCACCATTATCTTAAATAGGATTGTCTCTCTTGTTGCTATTCTTATCGCCATTAAGTTTGTAGCAAATCCAATCTATTGTTCCTCAGCTAACCCGTGGCACTCTGGCTGCCCAGTGTACATGTAGTGTGTTTCGTTAATAAATATTGGACAGTGTTTTTGCTAAGATTGGGGAACATTGGGAACCAAGGTAAAATTTCTGTTGTCCGCTATTATGACTGCACTGATACACCAAGGCCAACCCTGGTAAAATGACCAGGGAACCCCGGTAACATTTACCTAGGTACCGCCCTTAACAAAAACACTGCCAGATATTACCAAAATATCTTACATTGTTCCACTGATGTAGTCAATCTTGAACCTATAACTATTTGACAATATTATTTCTCATTCCATTTTTTGTTGATCAACAGAAGTTCCCTCCAAGCTCCACCCTGCATCAGTCACTTTATAGGTACATGAATTTTAGTTTTTAGAGATACTATTGTTTGAAATTAAGAGTAAGCTTTGGTGTGATAATTAATAATTTTGATTCCAGAAAAATGATTTTTGTATACTTAAATATTTAGGTACAGTCATCTGATTGGTATGGCTACTTGTGGCATTTTTCAAGTTTATATTGGCTTTACTACGTGGGTACTATCTTTGGAATGGATAGTGTTCATTTGTGTTGTGAAGGCAGGATATATGACATTTGTTGAAATTTAATGTGGGTAATTTACACAGTGAATCAACCATGTTGATCACGTATTCAGATTGAACTTGATTAAATATCCCAATGTCATTTCAGAATATGTAGACTTGATTGCTCATGAAATAGTGTTTGCCACTTCTGTGTCAAATCAGGATCAGTCTATCCTCTATTATCTAGGCTGCTTTCTGTGATATGTTTAAAATGCAAACAAACGGGGCACAAAAATTGACAAAGTATTGTCAATGTTAAAACACCATAATATCACACTATAACATTCAATCCATGACCATACTTTGAATTATTTGCTTAAATTATTGCTTGAATAGGCATAGCCTTTCTGTTGACTTTTCCCCACAAACAGGGCAACATGACCAAAACTTCTCATTGTCTACTGGAACACAATAGTACATTTTGTAAAACTGGATTTGATATGAGTGCAATGAGCACATGTAC
>LD354198.1:89969-106846 GCA_001465055.1 Ptychodera flava | reverse complement strand
AAATGACGAGTTTACGATCGTTTGTGCTGTTGGCCGTGTTTTCGCCTATTTTTACATAGAGTATTTTCGCTTCGGTATTTTAAGAATTCCTTCATGAAATTATTGCCCAAATATCATAATGGACAGAGGAACATATGAGGAAATGGAATCTGCATCTCTTTCCTGAATATTTAGCTGTGCGACTAGGAAATTCGACGAAGTTTTCAACATTACGCGGAAGCTTGATTTGGCTCTCTTTACGCTTATTCAGCGTATGTGCGGCAAAAAATTGTCACATGTTGAGTGAACAATATAGAGGCCATTTTGCCCACAGTGAGCAATACATTTACATCAGTTAGAAACAAAAGATTTACCTTTGATTAGCTAACAAAGCAACAAAATGTAGAAATTTTCTTTTTTTGAAAGCAACTGTATGGGGCTCTCAAATCTGCTATAGAAGTTCCAATAAGTGCTTGTTCTTTGTCCTTAATTATGACAGTACTACACATAGTCTGACTATAAGCGGAAGCGCATACCCTAACAAAACTACAATTTGTGTCGAAAATTCTTACTAACATGAGACTAAATACTCTTAACATAAACACAGGTCAAATATAATCTACTTCGTTGTTGTTGTTGTTGTTATTATTATTATTGTTATTATTATACTTTTACATTGGGGAATGGAATTCCAAATTTTAGTGTCTCAATACACAAATGATCTTTGGCGCATGCGTGTCCTAAACATTGGTGGGTAAAGGTTACCGTTACTAGCGCTACGATTATTTAAACGATCCACTTCTCAGAGAGGTCGGAATAGCTCACTAATACAGCTTGATGAGAGGTCATTTAAAGCTTTGAAAGTCATAACAGCAGTAAAATATACTGTACGTAAATCAATGGGCAACTAATACAAACTAACAAAAATTGTTTGAGAGGGAAACATTGTGTCAACTCCAAGAATGACCCTGCCAGCCCTTTTATGGCGTTTGTACAATCTTTGGAGATTGGTCTTAAAGGTACTAGCCCAAACAATTCAACAGTAGTCAATTAAAGACAAGAACACAGCGTTATAAACTAACAAAAGAACACTCCTTTGTGAAAAGGGGCGTATGTCGTCTAGCACAAATTATCTAGTATGTGGTCATCCCAGCTAAAAATGTTGTCTATTTGAACACCAAGTAGTTTGTGAACAGCAACACTGTCAATGAGAATATCATTGACCTCAATGTTAAATGAAATATCAGATTCGTCAGCGATAAATTTTTGGGCGAGACGCAACAATCATAGATTTTACTTTAGTGGTGTTAATTTCTATGCTATTGTTAAGAACCCAGTTTGAGATTAGAATATGATCTCCATTCATTCTCCCCTCAACTTGTTCAATGTCAATTCCCGGAAACACACAGAGTTTGGTCATCGGCAAACATATGTAAGCTTTCCATGTTAAGACAGAGTGGAAGATCATCGATGAAGACCAAAAATAGAAGCGGACTCAAAATGCACCCCTGATCAAAATGCGAGTACAGTTTCACCGACACCATTTGTATGATGCCTACCGTGCCATCACGAAACCGTCTACTTCCGTAGTTTTCTTACGTTTTTCTACATTTATCTATATCATGAGACAGAGTGCTACAATTTCTTTGCTTTCTTGATTTTTCCTTTCTGAGTCCTATGGGAACCTGATTGGGTATGTTGGTCATCATGAGGTTCTGTGCTGTTGTTTAAAACAGAGGAAACAAGGAATAAACAATACAGTGTCATAAAAAAACAAAATATGTACATAACTATCGTGTATATCATAATCCCTCTGGCAGGGGAGCAAGCACTGGGGTTTTCAGGTATATATTTTTTGTGACACTTTGCCTTCTCAATCATAACTTCTGACAGCTCAAAATGAACACAACTGAAAGTCCAGCCTTCACTCCTAATACTCTTCTCAATATTAGAATGTTCCAAGATTATTTCCTTATGCTTCGCACGAAGCATGCTGACTGTTATATCTGAGCAATTGTCTGGCGGGATCAATAAAACTACTTCTTTTTCAAGTTGTTTCGTTCTTAAAGCTGCCTCATCATGAAGACGTGCCTTTTTCAATGCATTCTGCTCAGTACCCTGCAATTCCTCGACGAAGTTGTTTCCAATTATAATGATAAATGATAAAAAAGGCTTTAGAAAGGTGTTTTTATCAACTGGTGCTATCGCCATTGCTCCACTTACGATATTAATCATTGCTTTATTGACAGAATGGATGGCCCTTCGGTAATAATCTAACTCTGTATAGTAATCAGCACTGAAATAATGAGCACGGCTGTGGAAGTGCAGCTCGAATGAAACTTCATCCAGTTTATCAACAATCGACATCATTTGTGTTGTACAGTTGCTCATACTGCTAAAATCTACACAGGAGTTCTATGAACAAAAAATGGAGAAAATTAAAACCTTGTAATAAAATTAAAGCTTTGCAACTAGTATTTGTGTGAAATTAAGAATAGAAACTTATAAAAGCATACATAGATGTTCAAAAGTACAATGTAAAAGTCACGTAATACCAAACGTAAATGGGGATCCGAGCTGGACTCGTTTTGTTTTTCTGAAGATAAGATATCTAAGTTAGTTTCATGTATCCTGCAATCTTCAGACACAAATGAAAAGATTCTTAGCTCCACATTTTCATTTATATGTTTGGGACGTACCATTCTATTTGTAGGTGGTGTTAATTTTACCATATTATAATATATTTTGCTTGGTTCCAATTACATCTCCTGAGAAGCCCTTGAGCAGAACTTGTTTTATAAGTTGTAGCCAAATCTGATGTGCACAGTGTCTGAGAGGACCTTTACTTTAACCGTTTAAACCATAATAGCACAGCTAATGATGACAAAAAACTGCCTTTTGTTGACTATCATTTTCTTCAGATCTGATTTGAAAAAATAAAACCTACTGATTTTGTTTATCTCAGTTTGGAAGATGAACGTTGACTTTCATGACCTTGTCGCATTGAATCGAGGTGGGGTGATGGGGCAACTTAAAGAGTAGACTAGTCCGAGACTGGTAAAATGTATCATTGTAAACAGTACATTATTCATTGTCACGCAGTTGGCATATTGGACAATTATGTTGCGCTCAAATGAGCAATCTCTGATAAATGCCCTTTCTGATAACGGACCGTGATAGTAGGAACAATGGTGCCAAGTCATAATCTACATCATAGTCATAAGTTCCGTAATGAAAAGCTTGATATGACAAACTCAAACAGCACAGATAGACAACAACAAGTACACCTACACACTGTAAGTGCATTCTGCCGCATATGTGCCAAAAGCCATATATCAATCTGTAAGTCAAAATAGGAGGGAGTCTAAATCTACAGACAAATGTCACCGATGCCATCACTGATCATTTGTTTCAGTGACATCATACTTATCTACCAGTTTATAACACCTGCCAAAAAGTGTTTGAATGTAGAGACAAACCTTTTGCTTGAGCCCGGACCATGAAAATATCAGTTATTCAAAATGTGACAAACATATATTATCGGGATGTGCTTCCCGATCTCAGTCATTGCAATATAATTGTTTTCTACAGAGGCGTCTTTATGAACAAGAACTACCAAATGGATGTGACCCTATATGGCATCCAGTCAGAAAACATACAGAAACTAGGAAGTGGCACCAAAGATGCCGTCCAAGATGTTCCGTTTGGCAACTGACTGCCAAACTTTATAGAAGAAAATTATGCCATCCTATTGCAGCAGCCCCTTGTAACTGGTCATAGAGCAGTATATCAGAGTGCACTAAACAGTTATATGAGTTGGAGGTGAAGCTGGTACCAACAATTGCACATGGGCTCAGACCTGTCAACGGCCTGCACTCGCTTAGTTACAACATAGAGCTAGCTCAATGGTTACAAATTTACAGAGAGAGTACAAAACAATGAAGTATGAAGGTCTCGCAAGAAATGTAGCCGTTTGCGACAAACACAGGCGAACTAGGAGTGAATTCTAAAAATATCATATTATTTTCGTAATTATTTTAAATACTGATATCACGTTAACATGAGAGAAAACCTTAACGGCACAGACTCTGTCGGTAGACGGCAATTATAATTATATCCCTATAATCGATGTGGCATTTCATCCGGATTGAGTTTTCTTTCTGCAGAGCAGGACTCGATAAAATCTCTGTACGTTGTATGAGTTATGTGTGACATAGGCGGCCGCTGCGTCCAATATACAAAAGTGTATTGGACGCCCCGGCAGGCCAGCCACCTATGTCAGGTGCAATGTGAATGAGCTGCGCCCTCTACGGCCCCTGCTGGTCGTCAAGAGATATGGAAGGCCTTCCCCTCCCCCCACCCAAACCACACCACGCAAGAGCTCATCAGAACTACGCTCTATTAGCATCACAGCAACAAGGCCCCACGAATATACGATATCTATAGACTCACTGCAGAAGGAAGTTATCTATATATATCTATATCTATATGTGTCCAGACAGACGTACTAATTCCTGTCCAGGAGAGGATCAACTGCTCACTGAAACAAGTACATTATCACTGTCTAGACAGACGACTAATTCCTGCCCAGGAGAGGACCATTTGCTCATGGTGAGTCACCTAGGCCATAACAACATAGGCAAGGGTACCCGACATTTGCTCCCTGTATTTTGTACACAACCAAACGTGTTTGTTTTAAGTTATGTACAAGAGGAAGAGCGACTCCTGAGATCAAAAGACCCTGTTGCTCTTGGAGTTTGACATTTCACCATGAACTCGTTCGACAGGTTTATATTTTTCGTATTTAAGTTATTCTTATTTGCACATCTCTCGAGCTAATATCCTGGCATTCTATTTGCTTTCAAAAAGCGCAGTTCCTCTTAATTAGTTAAGATGCGATGTGATAGGTTACTGTCCCAACTATGTGCTGTGAACGAGGTCACATTATTTTCTGTTGCAGACAGCCTGAAGCGACGCCGCCCAGACGTGTCGCTTGGAAGTGTGACTGCACAGACATCTACAACTATGTGTGTTTAAATTGACGTTAAGGGGACAAAGTCAGCCATTTTGCATGAAGTTCGTTTGATACGAGATTCTACTTGACCATGACCATGACCGTGCATATATTCGACCTTGGTTTAAGAGACGATAAACGAAAACACTATGAAAATGAATTAATGGTCATAACCATTAATTCATTTTCGCGATGGTATAAAACCGGGGTCAAATATATGAATGATCATCCATCCATTCATTCAATATCTTTCAACATGTCAAACAATATAAGTAGTATCTCGTATCAAACAAAATTCCTGAAAAATGGCCGACTTTGTCCCTTTAATGACTTTTAATAATGTTATATCATGTTATCTTAAATGTACATAGCGAGTTTCATCAACTTTGGTGAAGTCAATTGAGATATTTATCCCTAATTGGAAAAGTTCATTAAATATGCAAATTAGGAATTGGCTGAAGTAAATATAATTAATGACTATTAAGAGTTTTGTATCATAGTATCTTCAATATGTAGTAAGTTTTGTCAACTTTGGTCTGATCAATGCGGATATTTTCTCTTCAGCTAAATCCTAATTTGCATTTAATGAACTTTCCTAATTAGGGATATATATCTGAATTGACTTGATCAAAGTTGACGAAACTTGCTACGTACATTGAAGATATTTTGATACAACATTATTCAAAATCATTATACATTTTATTCAGCCAATTCCTAATTTGCACATTTAATCTTTCCTAATGAGGGATATACACCAGGATTCACTTGATCAAAGTTGGCAAAACATGCTATGTACGTTGATGACACCAGATTGAAACAATATTGATAGTCATTTTGTATTTTCATGTCAGCTGATTTATAATTTGCATATCCAAAGGCAATAACACTTGCTATATGAAGTAGTGATACAGTGACAGCAGTCAAAGTGATTTGCTATTTTTATTTCAGCTAACTACATATTTGTATATCTGTGGGCCCACGATATCTCAAAAACGGCTCATTAGATCATAATCAAATATGATACATAGATTCCGTTTGCAAATGGCAAGCTCTGATTAGTTTATGGTTAGTGTGGCTTGCGTAAGTTTTGCTCCTTGCATAATTAATGATTTTAGAAATAATGGATATACATTGAGAACGACTGCACACAATATAATATGATGAGATTTGCTACAATATTGATTGCACCAAGATATATCAGCCGTGAAAGATATTTAGGGGTGACATGAAAGACTTGCTAATTTGCATATACTCTCCTAATTAGTGATATATCTGAATTGAATTGAACAAAGTTGATGAAACTTGCTATGTGCAATTAAGGTACTACCATATAATATTATTTGGTCTAAAATAAAGAATGTCTGAGGTAAAAACATCGATTAGAATGAAAGTTGGACTCTTCAAAAAAAGGCTTCGTCATGGTGCAATTTTTCATAAACAAGTGTGTCGCCATGCACATAACACGGATAAGGTGATGTGGTATAAATGGAAAACTCATAGATTGATACCTTGTAGTTATTGATGTTTTTTGAATTTCACAGTAGTTGTTTAACGTTTGTGATATCCTTCTCTTTGCCCGCCAATGAGTATTATTCATTTGTTGTATAAAAATGACAGTTTGTTTCAGGTTGTTGATTCATCGGATCAACTTGATTTGAACAAATTACCATCTTCATACCTCGAGTCAAATTGTGACCAAGTGTCAGCAACCGCCATGCAGGGATTGTCAAGTTTAAACGGTTTACGGACACATTTTGTTTACTGTCTATCCTTCTATCCAACTCTACCGACATGAAACGATGCCAATAGCATTACTGCCTAAGGCAGTCATGCTAATAACGCCACTGTAAAGATAAGTAGGTAAGCTCCATTCGGAGGGATTTAGGCCAAATGGGGATTAGACTCATACTTTGTTTGAGTGTTTTTAATCAAAAACAAAACAAATTTCTCATTGAAGGCTTGATTATGAAAATTGATCACACTAGACTCAATATCATATGATGTTTGGATGATAAAATGCACATGATCAATGCTTGAGACTCGATTTTAAATGGTACAGGCCGAGGCAAACCATGTGCAGTTAGCTGCCAGGCTAGGCCAGATAGCCGAGAGGTCATTTGCATGTAATTAGGGTTTCCGAATGTCACGGTCATACACCCAGCCAATTTTAAGAAGATGAGTTTTAAAGTATTATTTTTCTGATTTTTCTATGACCTTTGACCTGTCCTATACCTAAGCTTATGTAGCTAAGCTATGGCAATGGATCATTCTGGCCTATGTAAGAGTCCGAGAGAGCTTGTGTCTGTTAAATAATGACTACTGGGGGACCGAATTGCACACCAACATTTTTTGGATGCCCCTTGACCTTTGATCTTAGCATCATCCTGCAGTTCATTAAATATGCACATATGTAATTCTTGACCACCAGATAAGGCTAGACGTCTGATTTGTGGTATATAGGGGCACCGTTCCTCACCCCACCGGTCCTGTGGGTGGAGGGACGGTGATAGGGGTAAGGGACAAAATATTTTGACAAAATGTTATGTGACCAACCTCTTCCTTACCTAATTAATTATTCAAATATCTTATTCTAGGCTAGCCAATGGAGCTAGACGTCTGGTATTTGGTATATAGGGATAACTATGAAATACGATATTTTGGCAAAATGTCACATGAACTCTATAACCTTTGATGTCAAATATACATCTATATCGATACCTCAGTAACCCCGAGTGCTACACCCGTCATATTTGGTAAGATAGGAGACCTCATGACACCACATCCTGTGGCTCATTAATTTTGCGCATAACTAATTCTGGACAAGCCAATAAGGCTAGAGGTCTGATTTTTGGTATATAGGGACAACTACGGGATACAATTTGACAAAATGTTACATGACATCGATGACGTTTGACCTAAAATATACACATATGTCTAGAACTCAGTAACCACAATTGTCACACCCATCATATTTCGTATGACGAGAGACCTTATGACGCTACATCCTGTACCTCATTAATTAGGCACATATCTTAATCTGGGCAATCCCATAGAGCTAGATGTCAGATTTTTTGTTTACAGAGATAACTATGGGATACAATTTTTTTTACAAAATACCACGTGACCTCGATGACCTTTGACCACAAATATAGATATATGTCCATGACTCAGTAACCCCCATCGCTACACCCTTCATATTTGGTATGATGGGAGACCTTATGATGCCACTTCCTGTGCCTCATTAATTATGCGCATATCTTATTCTGGGCAAGTCAATAGAGCTAGAGGTCTGATTTTTGGCAATTATGGATAACTATATATAGAATACAACTTTTTTGACAAAATGCCACGTGACCTTGATGACCTTCAATCTTAAATATACATATACGTCCATAACTCAGTAACCTCTAGCGCTATACCCTTCATATCACAGGCAGTCATCCTTCAGCGACATAGGTGCTATTTTTTTTTTCATAATGGTACAGTCCAAAAGAGTCACGTGACTCGGCAGAAAACGGTCCACAAATAATAATTTAAAAATCAATAATTCTGGCTAGATTCATTGGATCAACTTGATTTGAACAAATCCCAATCTTCATACCTTGAGCCAAGTTATGACCAACTGTCAGCAACCAGCGTGCAGGGATTCTCGAGTTTAAATGGTTTACGGAGACATTTTGTTCTCTCTCTATCCATCCATCCGTCCCACTCTACAGAAATGAAACGATGCCAATAGCATTACTGCCTACGGCAAGCATGCTAAAATGGGACCTCAGATCGTCATATACTACTTCCGCAAAGTGAACCCGCTTAGTTAAAGACGGTAAAATGACCATAATTATTATTGCTAGTCTCTGTAAATTTTTCAGACTATTCGTTAGTAGTTGTCAAATTTTTTGAGTTTGTCCGAAAACTATGTCAGTGAATGACGTATTTATCAAGACACCACACACGCAATATCGGTATCGGGATACCAAAATCATGTTCATGTCAGGTAATCTACAATTTGCATATATTATGAACGTTCACAGTTTGGCACATAGCTTGAAGGACCTGACCAAAGACAATTACACTTGCTATATAAGGTTGTGATACAATGACAACGGTCAAGTACATTTAGCTTTTGTTTTTTAGCTAAGTACATATTTGTATATTTAATGACCATTGCAATTAGTCTGTGGTGAATATTTAGGGGTTATTACACGAAGTTTGGGCGATACCGCGTCGTATTCTCGTGATGTGTCCGTATTTTGACGAGTTGCGCAGCAAAGAGTCAAAATGCGGACACATCACGAGAATACGACGCGGTATCGCCAAAACTTCGTGTAATAACCCCTTTATCATACATGCATGCTTTGGTTATGACTGTTTTCCTACGGACGTTCCGAAATTAGCGACGAAATCAACTGAAATCGACCTTGCTTGCTCATCGCTGTACTGATAAAAAGTTGGTTGCTAAGGAGTGATGACAACCGTATCACTTCTCGATATTATTCCGCTGTCGGGCCATTCCACTTCAAAGGAAGGTATATAGCACACTTTTAAAGCGAACAATTTAAATATTAAGATGTCGACACAGATTTTCACACTTTGAAGAAGATCTATTTTTTGCTTGAATGGCGGTGGATGTAAAAAATAGGCTGGAGTGTGTAAAATGAGTGTGCTTTCGTGTTTTGAAAGATAGACTCATCCCTTTGCGAAAGTTATGTGGTCGGCCAAAATTGGGTCAAAATACTCGCTCCGCGCCAACGTTCGATTTCAAACTCGATCATGTCGATTGAGCAGCTGAGAGCATAAAGCAAGCAGCTCTGCGACATCTATGAATGCACAGTGGATATAATAGCCGTACCAGTCAGTTTATATCCAAGAATTATACATGTCCTCAGTCGCCAAATATGCCAAATTTACCATCTTAGAAAGGAATTTGTGAGCGGATTAGGGAAAACATGAAGTGAGTACACTGTAAGCTGTAGCGTCGTAACACGTTCGTAATTTTGTTGCTGTATGAATAAAACATTTCAAAGGTATTTTTATCGTCTGCTCATATATTTTCGTCACTGGCTTGGATTTTTGTGGCTCATTTACGTCTGTAAACGATGTAATTCACCACTCGGATACTTAAACTCGTCAACAGGAAACTTTTCGTATAGCGGTTCTCTCAACCGAGATCGTAATCTTCGGCAGCGCAGAGTAGACGACATGACGATGATGGGTGTCAGGTCGGCAAAACATACACATTTTCAATGCGTTCGTTTGTATGTTTTTGGTACAACTGTACTTGTACCTAAGTGCAATGCCAATGAAATGACTGCAAACAAAAAATTTTGACCATAATCACATCCAAAATGACGTTTCGGAGTGTCACAAGTCTAATTCGCTCAGCAGTTTAACGTGTATGTGAACATCCCAGCGAAGGTCACGCGTACGCGTAGCTGTAAGTAGTTCGGTTACAGTGAAAATATTTTCGTATTTTCACCAGTTAAAATACGGATTCATATTAGTACCGTCTAAAACAATAGGAGAGTGGCAATACAGGCATAGCATGTATGATAATGTTCATGATGTCGATCATAACACTTTCAATGAAGTTGCAAACATGTTGCAAAAGTTTTAATTTATAGACAATTGCAATATTTGCTGAAACACGTGAGCATTTTCAGTTCATATCTGGTTAAACATAACTTTCAGAGAGTCAGACACGATCATGAACGAATATATAAATTTCTCTCGTCGATACATGAAGGGATTACAAGTTACAGGACAGACTGAACAGTGTACATTATGTTAACCCAAGCTTGGAAAACGTAAGCATTATGATCAGGAAATCACAAACAAGGGTTATGCACAAAAATTGAACTTTGACACTTTTGGAAGAGGCGCGCCAATACTGTATGGAAGGCAGGAATGCTGGTGGAATAGACGCTGAATAGAAGGAATTCTTTACGAATAAGCCCGTTCATTAACTTATTTAGCTTTAAAACGGCATGTTTTATGGCAATGGTCTCTGTGTTATAAAAACGAAAGTTTGGATTCAAGTAGAAATACTGAAAATGTACGGCGATGCAGATCCATGATCACCGGATTCATGCCCATATGCCTATACCTATGCAAATGGTCTTTCTCATCGTGTGACAACGGTTTGAATAAAGCAGATTGAAGTCTTCTTTTTTTAGATATGGACTGAACACATATATGTGGCTAGGCTGCCATTCAACATGATGAGACCTTGCCCAACTAATTGTGGACAGACAGAGTTTCTTTTCTTGCTGTTAAGTTGGCCATACTTGCAGTGGTTCGGGTTTACAGTTTTTCTTATTCAACCTTTCAAAATAAGTCATACGATAAGAAATTCATATGTAAGGATGGAGATGTTGTTGTGTGTAACGATATACAGAGTAGCCTCGACATTTTGACATTTGTACAAAGCAGTTTAAAAGGCACAAAACACACTCATTTGTACTCAAAGATTGTGCATATAAAAAGGCATATGGTGCATTTATCATACATGCTATGCCTGTATTACCATTCTCCTATTGTTTGGACGGTATTGATATGAACCCGTATTTTAACATGTTAAAATACGAGTTATATTTTCACTCTAACCGAACTACTTACAGCTACGGGTACGCGTGACCTTCGCTGGTATGCACACAAGGCACAGAAATCAGTCCCTTGGGATGGGAGAGGGGTAGGGAGGGATGGTTTTTTTGTGGAACGGTTTAGTTTATTTGATTTTATTGATTTTGAATGTGGTATTTCAAATGAAGATTTCGACTCCACACCGTCTAACTGCTTTATATATTACCGATAAGTCCTTATCTCCTCTCAAACTTGTGTATACACCACTGTAATTGCTCCCAAAACATTGCCAACTTGCTAATCCGCTGTCCGTATCAGCGGATTAATTGATTGAGTCAACACCACTGCCGTCACACAGTAGTTATTTTTAATGCGTGTGGGACAGCTGTTAAAAGAAGTTTAGTTCTATTTAGGCAAGCCAGTAACGAAAATATACGAGCATACGACGGAAATACCTTTGAAATGTTTTATTCGTATAGCAACAAAATCACGAACGTTTTACGACACTACAGCTTACAGTGTACTCACTTCGTTTTCCCTAATCCGCTCACAAATTCTTTTCTAAGATGGTTGGTACATTCGGCATATTTGACGTCTGGGGACATGTATAATTCTTCGAGATAAACTGACTGGTATACGGGTATTATATCCACTGTGCATTCATAAGCTTAGATGTCGCATAGCTGCTTGCTCTATGCTTTCAGCTGTTCATACTCGATCGAGTTTGATATCGAACGCTGGCGCGGCGCGAGTACTTTGACCCGATTTTGGCGGCATCATAACTTTCACGCAGGGATAAGGTTGTGTATCAAAACACGAAAACACCCATTTTACACACTCCAGCCTATGTTTTACATCCACCGTCATTTTAAACTAAAAATAAATCTTCTTCAAATTATGAAAACATGTGTCGACATCGTAATATTAAAATTATTCTCTTTAAAAGTGCAGCATAAACCCTCCTTTGAAGTGGAATGGCCCAATAGCGGAATAATATCAAGAAGTGATACGGTTGTGATCACTCCTTAGCAACCAACTTCTTATAAGTACAGGCATGAGCAAGAAAGGTCGATTTTAGTTGATTTCGTCGCTCGGAGCGTAAGTAGGAAAACAGTCATAACGAAAGCATGCATGTATGATAAAGGGGTTATTACACGAAGTCGTGTAATAACCCCTAATTAAAGCTGCTGAAACTGGTTGTCAACGTGATACATGATATATTTATCAATTGGGTGTTGACTTCGCAATGAAACGATATAAGCAAACTATTTAAGGAAAACATCGGAACGCTTATAGTATTTTACACTTATAGCAAGAATGATAATAAGGATATTATTAAAGACCATTGCTAAAGGCTGAAAAAAAAGACGTAGTCTCATTAATTGAGAGACTAAGAAGGAACCATTCAGCAAAATCATTTTTTGGCTTCGTCATCCTGTGACGTTTAGTTGCTCTATATGACTGTCACCGACATGGCTACTTGAATTTCCAAACGTTTTCACACTTAAAAAGCAATTGAAACCTAAGAGTAGCTATAAGGACATGCAATAACTCCAGCTGCCAAGATATTATTGATCAAATCCGATTAAACAGACCAGTAACTTTGAAGGCTACTCACGGATCTTGCAATTTATGGTACCGGAAAGGTCAAATTTGTAACTCATCCAAGGGACATTTTCAGAAAGGAAGCCATTGTCCATTCAATACATAAAGACTCAAATGAATGGCAACATGGTCTAGACATGCGTTATTGGCCACCGAAGTTTAATTTTGCGGTGTAGTATGCCATATCTGATTGCGGAGTTTCGATTGACGATCATCTGATGAATAAGGAAATTCCCCCACAGATCAGATAATTCTGCTAGCTTCATGCCTACTATACACTCAGATAAAGGATATACCAAGGTGTTCTATGCCCTTGACAGTCTGAATAGCATTGAGAATTACAATGCTTTATGTAAAACGTTTGGAATAAGAGAATAATTAAGGACTATATTGCACTTAGACAACTGGATGCAGAGACAGAAACGTGTATACAGTGGCCATGACTTTCGTCTCTGACAAAGATAAGTTTGTGAAAATATGGACTCGCATGTTGGAAAACCCAGAATATATACGAGATGGAAACATAGAAGGAATGTGGGTTTTCATTTCTTGTTGCGTTTTTGTAACGCTTTCCAGCGTATTTTTTTTCAAACATTTGAGTGAGCGCAAAACAAAGAATTTGAATACTTTAGCCTAACTGTGATATACGCAATCTTAGCAGGGGTACGTTCTGTGCTGTGGTATATGTGGAAATCCTATTGTACTGATCATGATCATAGAGAGACTGTGTACTGATGAAAAAAGGAGATGAAATCAATTCTGCAGGATTGGCAACTCATCAACGCATACAAATTTACATTGAAAAACAAACAAAACGTTAAACGAAAACTCGCCATGTTTAATGTAATTGCAATTAATTGAAGTACTTGATATCTTAATTTGGACCTAGTTTTATTTCTGAACAGATTTACATAAACAGGAGAGAGGTAACCATAAGTGGTTATGTCTACAACAATAGAAATTCAAGTACAGCACAATACTATGTTGCTCACATTTTAAGACAAAGGGTTTTGAATATACAATAAACAAGTCAACAATTTCAACAAGCACTGCTTCAAAACTTCATTGACAGCTAGCAATTCTGTAGCATATGTTAATTTCTGTCTCAATGTTTTCTATTTCAGTTTGTATGTTTGTCGTAGTTCTATAGAACTATGAGTCCAATAATTGAAATGAGACCACACTTTCCTGGAATAAAAAGGGCAGATTTTTAGCTTTTCCACATAAGCAAGATACTCATTTTTTACAACAGCACAGAGACCAGGAACGAAACAAATTCACACTAGTGCTACAAAAACTTAATACTGGGGTGGGGAACCTCTTTCCCATTTTGTAATATGGTTCCATGACATCTTAGTTCACCTCTTGGGCCAGTCCTAGAGTTGAACTGGAACCAGCCTCAGAGAGCATTTTGAGCCAACTGGGACCAGTCCTAGAAGCTATCTAGGACGGGTCCTGGGCGCCAACTGAGACCGGTCCTGCAGGCTAACTGGGATCGGTGTCAGAGTGCATTTCGAGCCTGCTGGGAGTTCCAGTAGGCTGTCGTAGTTGAGGGTTTGAGGTACCTTGCATACCTCGAAGACAACTGGTCCTATTAAAACTATGACAAAGTCATACAGGAAGTTTTAAAAAGTGAGTTAGAGATATTAGATAAGGAAAATTTTAAAAAAGACATGTTGATGGAAAAAGCTCATCGTTTGAACATTCAGCCAAAGGCAGGAGGTCTATGTCCGATCATTGTAAGATTCCTTTACTTCATAATTCGGACAAAACGTTTATGGTTAAAGCAAGAACTGTAAACAAACTTTCGTATTTATGACAATTTAATTAGTTGTTGAAAGCAAAAAAATGCCCATACAATAATGTAACAAATATTTTAGAATCTTTAAGACGTGTAGCCAAGTCCAGAAAATAATGCCTAGAATGCAAACCTACAACTCGCCATTCGAGAGGGTTAAATCCTCGTGTGCAAAATTATTCTCTGAAGGATTAATTTTCATCTTACTTGATTGTAAGTATCTATGCGGCCTGGGCAACGATGCAAGAATTTTCAAGATGGCTTTCGCCTACGCATGTTTTACTCGGCTGTAAGACACATACATACATACATACATACATACATACATACATAAATACATACATACATACATACATACATACATACATACATACATACATACATACATACATAGTGATAGTTGCTATATAGCTATGGAAGGCAAATTATGGTTTACCATTTTTATTCTGTCACCGACAATTCTGCAATGGGGGCAATTTTTTTTGTCTGCGATCTCGTCAGAGTCTAATCCTGTCTGTCCATTACATTGAGAGACTGTAGTTTGTGCGTCAGTCGTACATGGTACTGGACACTGCAAGCGGATTGCATAATCAAGGCACTCACTGCCTTCATGTTGATCGGAATGGAAGCACATGAAACCATTCTCCAAGTTGCACGTCAGATTCACTTGCCCTGTCTGGTCGTATTGGGTGTGCGGGTGGGCGGCAAGTCCGCACTCAATGTCTATCGGGTCTTCACAGAAGTCGTACTGGCCTCGAAGCTGGTCTACCTGTTCGAATTCTCCGATGCCTGACTGTTCGACAGTCTCACCAATCTCATCGTCCATCCACTCTGTCCATTCGTAGCAAGTCTCCTGCACAGGAAAGTCACAGAGTGAGGATATGATAAGAGACAAAAAAGAAACATTACCACATTATTTTTACAGGCGAACTGTTGTTCAATGAATCAGTGATATGCGAGATACTGACTACAATAAAATAATTACCACATAGTGAAAGGTGACTGTAAGACCCCCGTATCCAGAAAGATGTGATTATCTTGCGCATGAAGCATTTTTTTTCAGTATGGAGACTTGATTTTATAGCGGGGTACCGGACCCTCTCATCACCACTGACCCACCCAGTCAACTGGACAAAAGTCCAACTCGGATGACTAACTCGGATAAAGACCAACCTGGTTCAAGTTCCGTGTCGGCCTACATCAAGTAGAGCTGAAAGCACGATTAGCAAAGTTTCGTTCCAATTCTAAAAAGATATTGCCGCGCGCACTCTGCAAAACTTGCCCCTAACCTTTACACTACCATGAATGTTCTTTTGATGATATGCAGTATGCTCGTCGTATGCTGTGTAGCTAGGTTTTACATAAGGCAAAAAAGAGAAAAGAATCGTTAGTGGTCACCGCGCGCATCAGTTCAAAACCTCCGCGTCATCTCTTTTGGGGGGGGGGGATTACATACTAATCAGTACAGCTATCCTTGATATCCCCGTTTGCATGTCCAAAAATGCTAAAAAGGAACCGAAGTATTATGCAGCCACTGTGATAAAAGACATTGACTGTTGTATCAATGGTGCCAAACCAGCATTGTTAGGAACAAAAAAGGGAGAAAAAATAATAAAAAAACCACGTCGCCCCATCACTTTTGTTGAATGTCAAGGACCACAAACAGATTTTTTTGCTTAAGCTTGCACAGTCCTGACCATGTACATCGACTAACTCAAACCCGTTAATAATCATCAGATGAAAACAGCAGCCACAGTTCGTGAAAACATAATGAAAGATTGGTCGATCTTATTGCAATGTGTTAAAACACCCCCCCCCCCCCTTTCACCGAAGGAGGATTTCAGGACAAGGGGGGGCTTTTGGCTTGGGTGGGGAGAGGGGGGGGGGGGGGGGGTCTGGGGG
>LD354198.1:64486-85320 GCA_001465055.1 Ptychodera flava | reverse complement strand
AGTATCATCTTTTTGCAGACTTTTAGTGATATTATAATAAAAGTTAACTAACATAAATTTTAGTAACCCATAGCTGTCCATTTTGTTCATAAAATAAAAGACAAACTGATTCTTTAGTATTATCATCAAAACACTGGTTTTGAACTGAGATTTAAACTTGCATAAACTTGTAGACCGACTGAGTGAAGGACCGGCAGTTTTCATGGCGGACCTGGAGTTTTTGAGTACTCTTGGTCCTTCTGACCGGTTGAAATTTCTCCTTAATTTCCAACACTGCTCAGCAGTAACCTTATTACATGAGAGGCGGTCAACTCACCTAATACTTTGCCGTTCATAGAGAACTATAACATCAAACAAGTTTAAGTTTGTTCCTCTAAAAAGGTTGTTACACGCAATTCTGATGAGAAAATATCCGCCTCCCTGAAGATCAACAGTCCCTCCATGCATTCCATTGTGTAACCTGATCATGGCACTGATTGCACAGAAGTTAAGCCATGACACGCCTCACACGGGTATTGAACTATGCACTGATAAGAAAACAGGAATTCACAATCTCTATGTCTAAATAGTGGAACCTTGATTTTGACTGTAAAATTTCGTTCCCCTAATGGTTTAGATTTGACTCAGAACAATTATAAATTCATGATACTAAACTGGTCAAAATTCAAATCTAACTAAATAAACGCGAATAATATACTCTTCATATATCTAATAAAAATTGTTAAAGCTCTTAGCCGTTCTTGTGTCCTTCAGACGAATCGTCGATGGCATCGGCCTCTAGGAGCACACACAGTTTATCCACTGGCTGCCGTAGAGTGATCGTTCTGGTTTTGACTTCTGCAAACCTAACGAGTCACATCTTGTCTTTCATCACTTAGGTGATTCTACCCATGGAACAGGAGTTCCTCGACGTTGTGTTGTCAACGATCAATACCACATCTCCAACATTGAGGTTTCTTGTGATCTCTATTCACTTCTGTCTTTCTCGAATCAATGGGGAATATTCTTTTACCAATGTCTTCCAGAATATAGCCGCCAGGTACTTCACTTGTCTCCATCGACGACGCACGTAGTTGTCATTCTTCTGAAACAAGCCGGGTGGCAGGGCCTGTTTTGGTTTAAGCATCAACAGATGGTTTGGTGTTAAACCCTCTAAGTCGTTTTGATCTTCTGACAGCCTTGCTGTTTAGCATGGCTTCCACTTCACAGAACAGTGTTTTGAGTGTTTTGTCTACCACACAGAGGTCCATATATCTTTCTTTCATGAATTTGACTTTGTTTGTGTACTGTCTATTTACTGTCTGTTCTGTGCTGTTTTGTGTCTATGTTTACAACTATTGTCTTACAAATTTTGACCTAGTGTTATTGGATTATGGATTGGTATGATTGCGATTATTTTACACAAGTGGTTGTTCTTTGAGCAAGGAAAAGATAATTTTCCATATGGTTCTGATGTGACGCTCCCATACTCCTCCAAAATGGGAACCTGCCGGGGAACTGTATTCCCATTTGATGTCTTGCTGATGGAGAATCTCAGCTATCTTCTTTTGGTACTATTTCGTGATACTCTGCTTCAGCTTTTTGTCGGCTGTGACCAAGTTGGTCCCCTTGTCTGATCTGATGGACCTAACTTCGCCTCTTTGTCCTATAAATCTTCTAATGGCGTTGATGCATGAATCCATGTCTTATAAGTAGTCAACCTCTAAGTTTACCGCATGAGTCACAATGCATGTGGAGATTTCTCCATATCTCTTCTCGGTGACACGGTCGAGCTTGACCTCCATTGGTCCGAAGTAATCTACACCTGTGTGAGTTGATGGTGGCTCTTTGGGGATGTGCAGTCTGTGGGTAGGTCTGACATCTTCTGCTCACAAACTTTCGCACTATATTTTGTACAGGTGACACATCTGGTTGCGAGTTTGTGGATTGCTGAAAGCACCCGTAGAATCCAATATTTCTTTCTTAGCTTTGCCAGCATCGAGTTTCTTCCAAGATGTCTGACTTCTTTGTTGGTTTTTTGGAGTATGATTGTTGACACTGGTGAGTCTTTAGGTAGCACTATCGGGTGATTAGTGTCTGGTTATACTCAGGCGCGTTCCAGGCGTCCCGCCACTTGTATTATTCCCTGATCCAATATTGGGTCTAACGTATATAATGGGCTGTATCTCCTGACTTGTTTCTTTCTCTGTAGAAGTGCCATTTTGTCTGAAAAATGCATTCATTGCATGTATTGCATAATGGCATCGTCTGCCCTTTGCAGTCTCTCTCGTGAAAGAGGTGGGGTTGTTGTTTCACAACTCTTCTCTGTTGTATCATCGTTGGTGTCTCCATCGATTTATTTTCGTATTCAACACCTATCTTGAAGGTTTTTCTTTGCTAGCAGGAACCATCCAACTATCTTCTTTAGTTTCATTAGGCTGGAATAGCGTAGCAGGATCTTCTCTATCGTGAAGTCTTGCTCTACTAATACAGTGTTGTACACGGATGCTCTTGCTTGACTTCTGGATCTTCACTACATAGTGCTCTGGAAACCTCTTGTTGTGTAGGCCATTCGCTTTCTCATTTCCACAAGAACTCAGGTCCTTGCAGTCATATTTTGTTTTGCAGAAATTTGTCCACAGTAAGTCCACTAGATGCATCATTGGCTTGGTTTGATTTTTGTCGACATATTTTCACTGTTCACTATCCAAATCTTCATGTATAATGTCGATTCGGTTTGCTACGGAGGCGTGGAATCAGGAGGTTTCATTGGCACAGCACTTGATCACTGATGTACTTTCTGTTCAGAAGTATACTTTGTCATTCTTAGTTCAGTTCTTCTTCCCACATTCTATTCATTCTTACAGCAACTGTAGCTGCTGTTAGTTCCAGGCGTAGGATGGTCATTTTTCTTCACTGGGGCAACCCTTGATTTCCCCATAAGGAAGGCGCAGTGAATTCGTCCGTCTTCATTTATGAGTCTAATAAACGATGCGTTACCATATCCATATTCACTGGTGTCAGAAAAGTGCTGTATCTCATGTAGTTTGACTTCGATGAAGTCTGCTGGTTCGCTGCACCTCTGAGCTTAAACGTTTCTAGTTTTGGAAGATTTGGTAGCCATTTTTGCCATTTCTTCCGGTCATCTTCTTCGATCTTTGCATCCCAGCCAATACCTCTATGACACAAGTCTCGAAGTAGTATTATTGCAGGTAGGGTGAATGGAGCTGCAAGTCCAATTGGATCATAAACTGAACTGATGATTGATAGTATGCCTCTGCTTGTTGCAGGCCGGGTCTCAAGGTTGATCAGGAATCCTAGTTTGTCTGGCTCAACCGACCACGAAGTAACTTGGGCATGCTCTACTGGTAGGCAGTCATTCTCTTCAGATCTTTGATTTTCATAGCTCCTTCTTCTTTTGGTATAGTCTCTAATACTTCACGACTGTTGCTCACCTACTTTGTTAGATGGAAACCGCCCTTTTTACAAGCAGAAGTTATATCTTGAGTCAATTTGATTGCCTTCTTAACGTTTTCCATTGACTTGAGGCAATCATCTACATAGAAGTCTCTCTTTATTGTGTCGACAACTTCATTGTCGAATAGGGGGCTGTGGTCATCGGCCATCTTGTGTAGTGCTGTGTTCGGGCAGCTTTTGAATAATACTGCGCCAAACAGGTGAACGATCATTTTATAGACTCTCAGAGGGCTCTGTATGTTTCCATCTGGCCACCAATAAAAGTGTAGACAGTTACTAGTCGTCTTCTCTCTTCTAAACATAGCATCTATACCTGCCATTAAAGCGATTGGTTCCTGTCGAAATCGCAGTAATACTCCTAGAAGATTATTCATCAGATCTGTCCCTTGTAGCAGTAGGTTGTTCAACGACATCCCTTGGAACTTCGCTGAACAGCCAAAGACAACACAGATCTTCTCTGTTTTTTTTTTGATGATATACTCTATGATGAGATATATACTATACCCTTTAATCGTCTCAATCAAATTTATCATTCGGGACTTTTATTGCATATTCCCTCTCAATTACATCTGCCATGAACTTCTGGTAGTCAGCATGGAACTTTGGGTTGTTTCTGAACTTTCTTTCAAAGCCTTTGAAGTGTTGTCAGGTAGTCGAACTCTTTCAGTTTTTAAAGTAAGTCCCATTTTGAAGAGTCTGCTTACCAGCCCAATGGTTTTGTTCACTTTCTGTATGAATTTCATGTCTTTTTGGGAGTGTTCCCTTTTGTCACCTATCATGCGCTCGGGAAAGTCAAGGTCAATGGAATGTCACACCAACCTTTCTAGTTTATCCAGTTCTTCCATATCCTCTATGGCAACAACTTCTGTTCTGTAGCTAGGAGGATGCTGTCCCTTTTTGTTCAATCTGACTACATGCTTGGGGATCCATCCTACATAAGTTTTGCATGCGTGAGGGGTTGAATCTGGACCATGTATCATTTCCAGAGGGGTAAACACTGCTGTTTTTCTGGTGCCTCTCATCAGTCCTATTTCAGCGTCTTTTCTTGGGAGTTTAATATCCTTGAAATGCGTCCATCTCATGATATTTTCTTTGCGAGGGATCTAGTCTTCAGAGACGCCTATCTCTGGTTTGGTGTATACTGTTTTCAGCTATACCTTTGGCTCTGAGCCATCTAGGTTGTACACTTCTATGCCCGTGATTTCATTGCAGGTGTTGGTGCACAAGTCTTTCATTGCATTTATCGTCAGCTTTGTCTTTCTGCCTGTGACTCCAAGTTTTCTCTGTAACGTGTCTGTGCAGAATGATATGACACTACCTGTGTCCAGAAAGGTATAAGTCTGTACTATTCTGTTTGTGCCCTTCAACTTCACCTTGACAGGGATAATAGTCAGCAGGACTTTGCAGTTACCATCATGCCATTATCTTGACCTCAGGTCCCCATAAAGGACTGTACTTTGTGCAGTGCTCTCCATCTGTATCAGTCTCTTTGAATCTTCACCATCTTTATCGGTTGTCGGTCGACGATCCTTATGTAGCACTTATGGGTGTTTTCTCAGCACTTGGTGCATTTAGCTTTCTGCTTGCAGTCTTTACTCAGATGACCAGACCTCAAACAACCCAAATATACACCTTGGTTTCTCAGGAACTTAGCAGTATTATCTCTACTAGCTGCAATCAATCGTTCCCAACTTTCAAAAGGATGATTGCTCTTTTGGCAGTACAGGCACGGTCTCTGCTGAGCCTTGTGCGGTTTAGAGGTCGAAGAGTTTCTCTTCTTGCTCCTTTGGTTTGTCTTCTTATTTGTACTTGTAACACTGGAGGTGAAAGATTGTTCCACCTTGTCTGTGGCTTTCTTCTTTTTCTCCGGATTGTCGTGACTAGCCATGGCCTGTTTGCTGTAGTCCGGGCATGATAGTCTGCTTGTTTCTGGCTTTAACAGATCGACGAGGTCTTCAAATATTACTTTCTTTGTGGCTATTCGTATCTTTGCTGTGTGTTTACTCCAAGAATCTTGGATAAAGTAAGAGAGCTTCTTGACGACCTTCTTCATATTTTCTGATTGCCGGAGTATTTCTAACCCATCAATACATCTGGTTGCTGTCCTACATCGATTAAAGAAGATGGCGGACTTGTCTAACGAGGCAATGTTGTCTTGCATGATTGTTGGTCAGTCTAAAACCTTCCTCAGGTTGGCGTTGGCTTTCTTCTTTGGATCACCATAGCACTCTTCCAGCTCCTCCATGGCACCTTGATATGCTTCACTTGCATCTATACCCGCATACCCTTGAACTATTTCATGGGCTGTATCTTTTGTGAACTGTCTCAGTGGAGTGAGCTTATCTTTGTCATCTTTGGTAGTCCTGCACAGGAACTTGATTTCCGCAATGAACTCACCCTCTGGAATAGTGGCAAATAGCCATGCTGCCCTTTAGTCTGTCATGATAGCATTTAGATCCAGTCAACCACCCATGACTGTGACATACCTTCCATCTTCAATCTCAATGAGGTCCTCATTGTTCCCCCATCAGGTAGGGAAGACTTTAGTAGCACCATTTACCTCAAACTCGGCTTTGACATCGTCTAATACCACAACCCACTCGTCATTAGCTTGGAGTCTCACTGGGTGGGGGACCTGGCTATCTGGGTCGAGTGACCGGTCCTCAACCCTCTCTTAGACTGGAAGCCTAACTGGGCGATGTATCTACTCTTGCAAAAGCAACCGAGGGGGGGTGTCTTTCAACGTCTTTGGGATAAGTTCGTTGAGTACATGTCAAATTATATACTTTCCTATAATCTCCTCGAGCTCATTGATAAGGTCATTCACAATTGACATGTTGTCGGACGGGTACCTACTGGTAGTGGCTATAATTACTACGAGTAGAATATCTCAAAATGAATATTTTATAATACAAAAATTGAGGGTCCATACACACATATATATAGGGTCGAAGGCAGGTGCCTTTATGTAACAGGCTTCTTATGTGATACTTTGCTATAAACTTTGACAATATGATTTCAAGTTTTGTTATCGATGGACTGGCCGAATAGCATACATTTCATTGTCAACCAATCACACCATTGATATTCATTCTTTTAATAAGCTGAACACATTGACTCGTTGTATAGGTTTTTACATATTCAGAGAACCAATTGGAAACAGACATTTGTTGTCGAAAGCTTACATGTCAGAATTGTGTGGCTTTTTACCTTCACATGCTGCCATATAAAAGCATTGGCGCGTACTTTGAATTCAGTCTATTCCTGTGGCCAGACCGACAACAGCAACTTGAAGACTGATGGTGTTACACATATTTGTGATTTGGAGTCTATTCCAGTGGCAAGACCGGCAACAGCAAGTTGAAGACTGGAGATGATATACATTTTCGCAGTGTAATAAAAGCTGATGTTGGTAAAGTACAGTTAATTGTGTACAATGGTCTCTCTCTCTCTCTCTCTCTCTCTCTCTCTCTCTCTCTCTCTCTCTCTTTCTCTCTCTCTCTCTGTGCAAATCGGTTTTATCCGGTTGGGGAAGGCTTCTCTAAGGGGGAATCAGGCCAAGAGGGCAACTAATTCTTCAAGGCATTTATATCCTGCTGTCTCTTCCTTGCCATCGTATTACTGTTCCTATACCATGCTTTTTTCCTTCATACCCGCACCCCCTACAAAGAGAAAGCTTATTCCATACTCCAACCACTCAACCCAAGAACGCCATCATGCCATGGCCCTTCTGCATCCTGGCCAGGTGATTGTAGCAAACTTGTCCATACAGCTCTGGCTTCAAGTTAGCAAATATCCTAATGGTATCCAATTGCACTTGTCTTTGCCCTTCATTTTACCAAATTGTCTCCGGGGGTATATGTCTAATAGGGAGGTGTGGCCCGCATACATAACAAGAGAACAGGCCGTAAAGAGTAGCAGGCCATCCCTGTGACACTCCTAATGCTTGAATTGGCCATTCTCGAGGCTTGGGCTTTAAAATGTGGAAAAAATGCATTCGGGAAAACGCCTTTTTAGAGGGGGGCGGGAGCCTCCATTTTCCAATTCGAGTAGTCTGATCACCCCTTCTACTGCTATTGGATATTTTTGAGATGCGACATGGTCGGGACCCAGGCCAATTTGAAGTTGTCATAAAATGTAATTTACTGCATTTTAAAGCTTTACACTATATACTAGATACTATAGATAATATCGATGCTATCATATATTTTTGAGGTGCGACATGGTCGGAACCCAGGCAAAGTTGTCATAGAGTATTGTCTAGTTCGAAGCCTTAGATGATACTACCGATTTTAATTGTGTATGGTACTATGTAAAGAGCTTTAAATGATCATATTAAATTCTAATATCGATAAACTACAATCTAGTATCGATATTTTCTGGTATCAATACGAAACGATATAGCAGATAACGTATTAATATGCAATGTCGCGCTGTCTTCTTAAAGTGTTTAGGGTACTCTAAAAGTAGACGTCGCAGGAGGATCGAACATGTTTCCATGACAATTTGTCGTGTATTTCAACTCCTGTACTTTATAAAAAGATATAGAAGATGAGATAGGTGGATAAGAGAAAGATAAAAAACAAAACACCTTTTCAAAACACCTTTCGAAGCTACAGGTTTTTTTTGTGAATAATTTCTGCTTTTTGTGAATAATTAATGCTTCCAGTGTAAAAGGCGACCAATTCATTATTAAAGCCCCAGTATTTCTAACTTTTAACAATTTTTTTTCATATTTTTGATTAAATGACATCCTCAGTATGTGAAAGTAGACCATAATTAATACTGAATCGAATGGTTTGCATGCCCAGCCTGCCTCACGATTAACAGTAAAAGGAGTGAAAAATGACTTCTTGTCCAGACCAGAAGTCAGGCTTTGTTGACACACGAAACGAAATGTAATCACACCACCACGCATGCTCAACCACATCTACGCAAGTTTTACTGTGGCGTCCACAGAAACTTCAGCGCTTCGAATAGGTCTGGTCCATCAAAACCGGAGACTCAGTTAAAAACGCGCGAAAGTTGGGTGAAATACCGGAAAAAAGTAAGTGTTTACAGATTGTTCCGACTATAATGAGCCGTGCAAACAAACGTCTTGAACGGCTAAACTAACGACGGAGGCAGTCGATTGTAAGCTTCATGCAAGGCATTGCTCGTTGTGACCGACGGTACGGAGATCAAGTTTGCTGAATGGGTTGAGAGAGAAAAACATATATGAATAAAAATTCAACACTTCACCAGTGTGATTATTGAACTAGTCGTTTCTTCCATTATGGAGTATAATGAAAATTTCGTTGAAAATAAATGACGGGAGTACTGATTCTGCTCCGTCTACTCAAACGAAGGTTTGTGTATGGCCAGGCTACGTTGCAGGCAACACAGCCTATCAACTTCGCATATCGTTGCCGTAATTGAAAACGCTCAGAAAGGAAAAATCATATCTTGAATGCAGTACAAATGTCTTACTTATTAAATTTAAAAGTATTTCCACATAACATCGAACGTAATGGGTATCTAATCCTCACAAGGACTACAGTAGTACAATTATCGGCTAGCTGCGATGCGATGGAGCTCCAGGCATGGTAGAAGTTCGAACACAAGAGAGATCCCGGCCTCACCGCATAGTCGTCCCGTGCGCACCCGGCCTGACAGCAAACTAACCTCTTGGTGTGATTCTGTTGTTTACTTATTTTTTGTATAAAATTATGATACACATATCTGACTTTCACAACTGTACAATTTGCTTAGGACTGTGATTTTGGCTGTAGTCTACAGACGTGCGGAGGGAGCTGAGGCAGGCCCCAAATTTGCATGGACAATGCCCGGGACAATTATACACGCAGCTCGATGAGAAAGTCATTCACATAAAGCTAAATGAAGTGATCAATACAAAACTTTTAAACATCACTGGTTCTAACAATTTATGATCAATGGTTCTGACCTACGGATTTTACGCTGCGGCGTTGTTTTTTTTGTGTTTGGCCGGCTACTAGTCCTGTAAGTCTGTACTACATAAAGGTAGTAGATTGTACAAGTGCAGCGGGGCCGGGCAGAGATTGGTGTAGGGCCTGCAGCAATGTAAAGTTGACAGCGTCCATTGCAGAATGCCCGCGTGTTCGCCTTTCACGTTTGGGAGGAAATTTACCGCTGTATTCAGAATGCCTTTTTACCGCTATAAAAGCTCAAAAACTGATGCATCAAAAACCTAAAGTCTGTAAATTTCTTAGCAGTAGCTCCATTCTTTTTTCTAAATTGTCGCTAAGATATCTGCCGTGTGTATACTGGTCCCGGTCATTTTGACTCAGGCGTTCACAGCTGTTTAGGGAGCCGTCATTATTTACGACCTGAGGTCGGGGGAATTACATTAGAAACTCCGAAATTTTGAGTCACACCCCAGCCAACCATGATGACTTTGAGTAACCCCCTCTCTAACAGAAATTTTGGCTTACCTGAGCTAATGTAACAATATGTAGATATAAAAGCTCACCATATAGCCAGTCTCCGCCCATATAGTATTGTTTAATTTGGATGGGTAGCATGTCATTATGGTATGGTTAAATGTCCAAATATTTGCTGAACTCAAGTCAATTATAATTTACATTCCTATGATAATATAAAGGATGAATTCACAACAGTTCAGTTTTGTCCTAGATCCTGTGCACTTATAATGATATCTGTCGAGAACATTTCTCCATGACCCAGCCTCTCCTTCCACCTCTGGTAGCACTCGACAGCCTACCATACATTGCCAAACTATGTTGCTTCGATTTTGCAATCACCTTGCCGCTAAAGCAACAATCAGCTGAAATTTATTACTTCAAGTTACTCAATTTTGATAGCTATTTGCCAACAGAAGTGAGCCAAGTGTATATAGAGTCGTCTTGATTTTACATCGGTACAGGGAGTTCTGAGTGACCAACTGCAGGGTGCGCATCGGTGCACTGCCAACTGCAGTTTGAATAATCTGTATGTAACGCACACTGTACCAGAATAGAATGTCAGCCTCCTCTGCCAAAGTTCTATATCCTCTGAAACACAGTAGCAGTACGTATTTGAACAGAGAAGAACAAAATAAAACCATTCGCAGGTCATTCAGCCGGCGACCATGGGCGATTACCAAGGCAGTGTGGCGTGGCATGGCATGGCCCCAGGAATGTTGCAGGCTCGATGATGTCATCAGTATCGGCGTTCTCGGTCACGTGCACAGCCTACAAGTTGTCAACAAACCCGCCCGGCAATCCAACTCGATCGGGCAATATTTAGCGTTTGCATGTCACTACAAGAGCACAAATTTGGCTTATTTCTTTACTGAACAACATTTCACGATGGCTGTAAAAGATTAACATGTAATTTCGAAAATAAAAAAAGGTTAAAAGTTAGAAATACTAGGGCTTTAATTTAGACGTTTCTGACAATCCTTTGACTTGGTGGGTTTTAGTATTTGTTGACAGAACTTATCGAATACAAAAAAATGGAGGCTTTCAGTTGGCGAACAACAAGAAAAAAGGTGGGATCGTTGTAAGACAGAAGCCCCGCCAGATGACTCATCAGTTATTTATGTTGCCTATTCTGTAACGTACCCTCTCATTTAAATACTTATTTTCACCTTGTTGATGACATTATGACTACCTTTTAATTTGAGATAAGGCTTATTTTAACTCGTTCAAAACTGCCCGACATGCCCATTCTAGTGTCAGACTGAAGATATCCGAAATTTCGCTGTAAACGCCAGAGGTATGACTTAAACATTTAACAACACAACTATTGTCTTGAAACGTTTATGTCTGGCGAAGATTATCTATTCCTCGCAAAATAAGACTCTTCTTATCTTAACACTGGGATCAGTAATTCTATGAATATTTGTTGCAAATCTAAAGGGACGCAAGGCCCCAAAGAGGTTTGTTACAGCTTAGTAGGCACAACTTCGTTCTCTAGGCAAAATAGGACAATCATCGATGGAATGCGTCGCTCAGCGACCTGAAGTGGGCATGTTTTGTGAGACCTACAGCTTCAAACTATTCGCCTACGTGTGAATTCTCCACTAGCCATTGCTATTCTCGTCAAAGGTTACTTGATAGGAACAATGCATCATAAAGAAGTCTATGCAAGCGTGAACGCCCACGATATTTTAGTATGTTTGCTAACCAGGTATACGATGTCTGCGGATCTTCTGTTACTCTACACCTCCTTAAAAGTTGCCTAACCTAAATCGACTGTAGTCGACGTTACTTGCTTCTCGATGCATTATTAAATAGTTTGTTGTTAAGGTGTCATGGCAACCATTTCACTTATAGGTATTATTACGCAGTTGGGACAGTCCACTTCATAGAAGGGGTTTGTGAAGCTTTCATTAAAA
The DNA here is from genome assembly GCA_001465055.1 of Ptychodera flava. NCBI lineage: Eukaryota > Metazoa > Hemichordata > Enteropneusta > Ptychoderidae > Ptychodera > Ptychodera flava. Next base: position 73,505 of record LD354198.1, on the reverse strand, counting down.
TCATTAAACTAGCAACTTATATTTCTACTATTTGTAGGACGTTAAGTGTAGTTCCGTGCTCGAAATAATAGAGGCCATGAAAAAGGTGTTTTTTTTCCGTTAGAAAATAACCTTAGCCCTTTACAAAAGGTTATGAGTCCATTAAAATTAGGTTAAACTCAAACTCGCGGGTGTTTTCTGTATGCAAGACATGGCTCTTGTGGCCACTCGAAGTGATTATCTCTGCAGCATTTACGAATGCAATCTTGATATAGTGGCCCTGCCAGTCAGTTTGTCTCTGAGAATATATTTTTGTACACGCCTCATACGCAGTTTTTATCATCTCAAAAAATAGGAATTTGTGAACCAAGAGGAAAAGTTTGACTATTATAATTTAAAGTTTATTGTACACGTCTTGGCTCTACGAATAAGATAATCATAACCACAGTTATCACTCACTTGTAACGGTCAGTCAAATTTTAGATAGCCAGATCATCCTACTGTAAGCTTGACATCTTAATTCAAAATGATGTGTATAGAAGTTTACACTCTTCTAAGGACGACTTTCGAAGGGAAATAGGCCATCAAATTTAAAACAGAAAAGTAGCTTACTTGGGATTCAAACTGAGGAAACGGTAAGTTCTCAAGGACTTAAATCTTACGGGAACGCTCTCTTTCAAGATGTACTGTTTGCCAGTCTAATGACCAAGAAAGTAATTCTTTAGAGTGTGCACTTTACCTTATAGGGGGAAATTTCATGATGCCGCTGCGTAACGAATAGAAACCGTCTACATAAAAGAAACGACCATCATTAAAAGGGAATAGCTTGAATATAGAGGATATTACTCACTTCAGGAGAAAAAATATATCACTTCGTACATTTGATAGTAACAATTGCCGCGATAATTGTCTTAGTTGGACTTCTCAACTTCTCTTAATACTGAATTCAATAAACCTATGCATTGTGTTTCGAATCAGATGGGAGCCAACCCTTCTGAAGGAGACAGCGTGTTACTGTCTAGTCAAGGTATATTTTTTGTCAAGTACGTTATCGCACCCGTCAATGGAATGTGTGGCTCAGTTAGCATGCTGAATAAGGTAAAGAAATGGCGTCTATATTTTACAACTAACAAACAAGTAGTCAAAATATCACGTACAGAATCCACGGTTCGAGAGTTTGGAACTTGACAAATATTGTCAGATTAATGATGTATCGGTCTAGAGTTTGAGAGGTTAACGAACAGAGTTTATGACCTGTTCTTTCCTGACTGCCTTCATAAATTGTTAAGAACACAGTATGTATGCTTTACCACATCCAATATGGAGGGCAGGGCAATTGGCTGACCTGAATACCAAGCGAAATCTAATGAAACGATATCCTTTAAATGCAAAAGCTACATGTCTAAGAGCAACCCAAATTCTTCAGAAATACAAGTACTATTGTACTTACCACCTAATTGTATCGATTCACTCGAAATGTAAGCTTCCAAAGGGTTTTTGAAAATTTACGTTCTCGATAAACCTAGTAAATCCAACAGGTCCTTCTGATGTGTGGAAACTTTTAAGGGTAAAGACATACTTTAATGTAGTCAAAATGTCACGTACAGAAACCACGCTTCGACAGTTAGGGACTGAACAAACATTGTCAGATTTACGATGTATCGATATAGAGTTTGAGAGGTTAACGAACAGAGCTTGTAACCTGATCTTGCTTTACTGTCTACATAAAGTATTTATAGCACCGGATGTATAATAATATAATAATACTATTTATTGCATTTCTAGGCCTCCGGTCCCGGTAGAAGGAAGTTACAGTACATAACGAAATTGGTTGGCAAAATTTAAATAAACAAACAAAATTCATACAAATTGCTGTCTTAACTGAAAACCTTTGTAACAATATAAACATAAATTACAGGGTAAAGCTTCGTCTTTTGTCTTTAAAAGACGATAAAATTTACATAAGTTTGGCTGAACAAAAAATTCTTGAGGAATATATTTACTGCGTAACTCAGCGTAAACAGGATATTCAAGCAAGAAATGAAATTCGTCTTCAACCCTATTCATTCTACAAACTTTGTAATGGGATGTAAAATAAATAAAGAGTCAAGAGGCTAGGTTAGGCTATAAAGTAATTTCTTTTTATTTACTACGATCAGTCAGAGCGTGAAGAAAGGGAGAAGAACTGATAGAGAAAACTGAGAAAAACTCAACAATAAGCTTACTAATAGTGTTTGGGCCCCCTGTGGCCCATCTGGGAGAGAAACAATTGACTGCGACGCAGACTTTGAATGCGGACACATATATTAGAGAGAAACAATTGAATGCGACGCAGACTTTGAATGCGGAGACATAAGCTTATGTGAGTGAAAAAAAATTGAATGCGACGCAGACTTTGAATGCGGAGACATATGTGAGAGAAAAACAATTGAATGCGACGCAGACTTTGAATGCGGAGACATATGTGAGAGAAAAAAAAAATTGAATGCTACGCAGACTTTGAATGCGGAGACATATGTGAGAGAAAAACAATTGAATGCGACGCAGACTTTGAATGCGGAGACATATGTGAGAGAAAAGAAATTGAATGCGACGCAGACTTTGAATGCGGAGACATATGTGAGAGAAAAACAATTGAATGCGACGCAGACTTTGAATGCGGAGACATATGTGAGAGAAAAACAATTGAATGCGACGCAGACTTTAAATGCGGAGAACAGGTAGTTTTGGGCCACCGTACATGTCAGTTGTAGGATAGGAACTTAAAAGTGTCAATTCTAAAGTTTGAATACAGTATTTTGAATGAGCTGTGAATGTACTCCACTCTTTTTATGCATAACCAGATGTCCAGACCTGTGGTAAGAAAAATGTGATTGTGAAATATTAGTGCATTTTGCTTTCTAATACTGAATTCTCATAGAGGAAACAGAAAAGTGTCAGGAACTTGTCATGCTTTTCATATGAACTGCAGATTTCATATTGATTAATACACTTTGCAAAGCAGACTTTCAATTTACAGACATCAAGATATTTCTGACATATATCTCTGATATATTAATTTACTGCGCCCGAAGGGCACGCCGAAAAATATTAAACATCCAGATATCTCTGATGTATATATATATCTGATGTATGAAAGTCATGCAGCTGAAGGGCATGCTGAAAAATATTGTTGCTGAAAAATATTGTTTGATATTTTAAAGAAATGCGCCCAAAGGGCGCGCCGAAAAATTTTAAACATAAAGATATCTCAGATATATGTATGTCTGATATATTAAAGTTTTGCACTAGGATGGGGCTCTGAAAAATATGTCTTATTATCATTAAAGTTAAACAAGGGCACGAGAAAAAATGAAACTGAATGATGAAATTCATGGCTGGCATGATGCATTTGATGTATTTTAGGCAAGTATGAGCCCGCATCGAAATTAAAAAAACACTGACCCCCTATTGGGCATTTCAAAATAGGTGACCCCATCACCAAAGTAAAAAACAGGGTGACCCCATGAATCCACGGCCTCCTAGGCCAAAGAAACTGACCAGTTCCTCATTCCTGCTAATTTTTAAAAGTATCTTGTGCGAATTATCATAACTAAGCCCTCCCCCAGTATATTTGGTCACACTGAGATAAATGTTACACCTTAATTCCAATTCGATACAGTTATTTCCGCCATAGTAATGAAAAGATACTTGGCCACATCCCAAATGAATTGGAAAATTGGACATCTGGTATATCGGAAATTGAAAAAAACGGAAATGTGCATTGTTGGAAATAGAGTTTGTCAGAGGGAAATTTGAATGGCCGCAAAGTGCCATCCTCAGTATACACACCTATACATATACAGTATACATACCTGTTTCCTATATTTCAATCGCAGCCCAAAGATTTTTAGAAATAAGCCTAAAAGTTAAGATCAAGATGATAAAACCATTTGAAAATTGAAATTAGTTCCATTTCGATTTTCTTTTTTGAAAATGTAAATTGGTTTATTGGTTGGCCGAAATGTGCCACGGATTATAATACTTGACGATGACAGTTTTGCTGTAACATCTTCTGAAATTCTGTCATTTGACTTGTCAGTGCAATCTGTCCATGTCGCAATCATACAAGAAAACAAAATTATTTATCGGTCAACACACAAGAGATGATATGCATGTCTCTACAGAGTGTGTTCACTTATCTAAAATCAGTTAACAATTCAAAAAGCCAAATGTAACTGAAAATTAATTTCAAGGGGCTTTTGGAAAGACAAGAAGGGTGCACTGAAATGAAAAAGTTACATCCCAAAAGGTTCTTGCTGATACTGTGATAGATTTTTTTGCCAGTTTTCTTTCATAAGTCATCTAAGGCAGAATTTCTTTTCCATGTATCTGCTGGGATTTTTTTTTTTCGAAAACCTTCCAGACCCCCCGGGATATCAAATGGTCCACCCCTTACCACATCCAATATGGAGGGCAGGGCAATTGGCTGACCTGAATACCAAGCGCAATCTAATGAAACGATATCCTTTAAATGCAAAAGCTATCGTCTAACTGCAAGCAATCTTCTTCAGAAATGTAAATATTGACATGGATTTCTAAACTAGACTAGACTTCTGTTTTGGTAACTTGGCGAGAGTGGCTCTGGTAGCAAGTCCTGCAGTCATTTTAATACCACGTCGTGCGATACTCGATCGATGTGATGGCTATGATTCGACAAACAGATGATAGAATATATGGTCGGAATTTAACTAACTCGCTGCCTCTACCTAGTTCCTTTAGAAACATAAATAAACCGTGGAAGAAATAAACAAATTTAAAGTGTATGGACACACCATCCTACTAAACATGTGTGCTTTCTAAACACCATGAGTGTTTTGTATCGCTTGAAGACCCAGCAGTGTGTCAGTTATACGTCCCTGTTACCGCTGATCTTGAAGGAGACGCATCTTGAAAGATCAATTTGTCACCGGGCACAAGTTCACGTTCAGTTGTATAGCAGTATTCGAAACTATGGTAAAAGTATTCAGCAATTAAGTTGAAAAATCTGCCCCTCTGAGTCAAAATCTTTCAAATCTTTTTATCCGCGCTCTTAGGGTACTCTAAAAGTAGACGTCGCAGAAGGATCGAACACGTTTCCATGACAATTTGTCGCATATTTCAACTCCCGTACTTTTATAAAGATATAGAAGATGAGAGAGGTGGGTAAGAGAAAGATAAAAAACAAAACACCTTTCGAAGCTACTGGGTTTCTTTTGTGAATAATTTCTAATTAAAGCCACATCAAACCAATGCTTTCAGTCAAAAAAGGTGACCAATTCATTAATGTAGAAATTTTTGACAATCCTTTGATTGGCGAGTTTTAGTATTTGTTGACTGAACTTATCGAATATAAAAAAAAACAATGGAGGCTTTCAGGTGGCAATCAACAAGATAAAATATAAGATCGTTGTAAGACAGAAGCCCCGCCAGATGACTCGTCAGTTATTTATGTTGCCTATTCTGTAACGTACCCTCTCATTTAAACACTTATTTTCACCTTGTTGATGACATTATGACTACCTTTTAATTTGAGATAAGGCTTATTTTAACTCGTTCAAAACTGCCCGACATGCCTATTCTAGTGTCAGACTAAAGATATCCGAAATTTCACTGTAAACGCCAGAGCTATGACTTAAACATTTAACAACACATATATTGTCTTGAAACGTTTATGTCTGGCGAAGATTTTCTATTCCTCGCAAAATAAGACTCTACTTATCTTAACACTGGGATCAGTAATTCTATGAATATTTGTTGCAAATCTAAAGGGACGCAAGGCCCCAAAGAGGTTTGTTACAGCTTAGTAGGCACAACTTCGTTCTCTAAGCAAAATAGTACAATCATCGATGGAATGCGTCGCCCAGCGACCTGAATTGGGCATGTCTTGTGAGACCTACAGCTTCAAACTATTCGCCTACGTGTGAATTCTCCACTAGCCATTGCTATTCTCGTCAAAGGTTACTTGATAGGAACAATGCATCATAAAGAAGTCTATGCAAGCGTGAACGCCCACGATATTTTAGTATGTTTGCTAACCAGGTATACGATGTCTGCGGATCTTCTGTTACTGTACACCTCCTTAAAAGTTGCCTAAGACAAATCGATTGTAGTCGACGTCACTTGCTTCTCGATGCATTATTAAATAGTTGGTTGTTAAGGTGTTATGGCAACCATTTCACTTATAGGTATTATTACGCAGTTGGGACAGTCCACTTCATAGAAGGGGTTTTGTGAAACTTTCATTAAAATCATTAAACTAGCAACTTATATTATTACTATTTGTAGGACGTTAAAATTTCATTGTAGTTCCGTGCTCGAAATAATATAGGCTGTGACATGTATTTTATTTTGAATCAGATGGAAGCCAACCTTTCTGAAGGGGACAGGGTGTTATAGTCTAGTAAATGTACATTTTGTCCCCAGGCCCTTTAGCGCACTCGTCAATGGAATGTATGGGCTCAGTTAGCATGCTAAATGAGGCTTTTTGAAAGACTCACCGCCTCGTAGAATGCGACGTTTCACTTTTTATAAGGCATGATTATACTCTTCAATGATTTGTTGGTAGAACACGATTTAAACTAATTTGGGATAATCGAATATTATAGTAATGTTTGTTCAATCTTCAAATGTCAGCTCATCTGCTTTTCTTTTCTTGCAATGCACTTGTTTTAAAGGTGAAATGAAAACATAATACTCAAATTTTCAAAACCTATAGCATTTTGCTTATCCCATCTCACATATGCTTATATAAATAAAAAAAAATTGTCGGCAATGCGAATAGACATCAAATCAGGTGCAATAATCATTATCATTCAAGATAACTATGAAATTTACCAGGTTCACGGAACATATCGAAAATGACAAAGGCAATGGAGTCATCTTGAACGACGAAATAGTGGTGGTACCAGGTGTCCGGAATGGGTAAGCGTACCCTGCCAGCTAGCTGCACCCGTCAAGATTGACCCAAAGCGACAAATCCATTGTTATTTGGTGAATTCACCAAATTACATTTGTGAGTCAAAATTTGCTATGCTGTCACTCATCATTCGAGAAACAGACAGGTCATATTTTGATACAACATCTCCGTATCTACCGTAGAAGTTCTTAAATGATTTCACTAATCTACTTTCTGAGAATCCTCGCCTCACTAACTTTTGAGCTAATAGGCTGTGTCTAACTCGAAAGTCTTCATATGAATTGCATGCTCTACTGTATCTAAGGAGTTGTGAAATGTACACACCATAAGCTGGAGATGATGGTATATTGCTCGACAAAAAGGGGAAAGATTAGTCGCAATTCTCGAAAAAGTACTTGGGTATCAGCCCCGCCCACCAAACGGAATTTGAAATGCCCGCAAACGTCCGTACTTCCGGTTCTGTGGTCAGTGACGTCATGTTAGTCAAACACAAGTGGCATGCTTGCTATTCATTGCTGCGGTTCCATAGCTCTGCCACTCTTAGGGAGTTGCAGGGCAATAACTTTACAGGGTCAGGAGCAAGCTTTTTAGCTTCCCTACAGACCCCCGACGCAGAAAGAAGCAGTCCGAAGAAAATATTGGCAGCCGAGTGCACTTTGAAGATTCGGCATTTGTCGTTTCTTCGAGCATCATAGCATCAATTGGATTACAAAAAAGTCATTCCGCCTGAAGCCGGATGATATTCAAACACTTTTTTATTACCACAGTGCTGATGAAAACCATTTGAAGGCTCCTCGTTAGGCAAGTACTCCAGCTAGATCCCGGAGAGGTGTACGTGCACGATATCGAACGACCGTGCATAAAGGTTCATGCAGAAACGTCGGCGAGAGGAAATTATCAGCAGGCCGGTCCCATGTTTTCCCTTTCCTTATCGTAGACTATCACTGTCAACTGTGACATTTTGTATCGGAGTCATTGATGATCGCGTGTACAATTCAGTCATAATTTTAAAGTAAAATTGAAATGTAGGCGAAAAAAAAACGATTAAAATTAGAACTGCAAGTTGTTTGTTTACAGTCAAGTGGATTGTACGAAAAAACAGTCCTTCCTGTGACAGAAATAATAATTGTATTTTTCATATTTTCAGTGGTTTAGACCATTATGTTTTCAAACACAAAGTGATGAAAACCTTAATAAGTTTAGAGCCCCACAATCCTCCAAAATTCGGCTCGTTTGGCATCGCCGCCACTTCAATGTCGCAGCACAGCATGCTGCGGTTTAGAACACTGACCGCAAAACGTAGCAAAATGTGTGACATGAATGCACCAATTTTTGACAGCGCTTGCATGTACTGTGTGTAAGACAAATGAACAACTACAGTTTTCTGTGTGTGTCAGTGATAATCTCAATATTAAACCAGATATGAACTGAATTGCCTCGCGTGCACATTTTGTAAAGTACTTCTTGGGGTATTGGCTTTTATGACATTACATTGTTTTTATTCCCGAAATTAATCCAATCTATCTAAATTTGACATTATCCCCACTGTATTACGCAATGAAAAAAAAGAAAAGAAACCATTTGAAAAATTATGATCCAACAATATCTGTCGATGCAAGTGCAAATGGCTGAGCAGGCTCTTAACTGGCAGAGGTCGCGTTTGCGTATAAATTCTGCATATTTCACATATAATTGCCGTGTAGAACGAGTTGACCTACTTCACAGTATCTCAATGCGCCCAAAAACGATACAATCATCTGTGCCGCGCCGTGTAGCAGCAAAATGAGTTCGTGACCTTTGAAGTACGCGTTTCAAAAAATAAATACCCATGGGAACCTGCTCACCACGCCACGCAACTCATGTACAGCTGACTATGGTGCACTTGTCAGGCGATGGTCGATGATTCTGGTTATTGCCTATATTGTCAAGTTCAATGCCTAATTTACGGAAACACGAACTCTGTCTAGTGTATTCGAAGCTCTGCGTACAGGTTGTTCACACGGCCTCTACCACGTGCTGTCCTGTGGACAGTGTGGTACAAGCCGTCGGCCTACCACCGTACCGCCGGGAAACGCAGACCTATTGTACGCAGGAGCATGGCAG
>LD354198.1:25276-45981 GCA_001465055.1 Ptychodera flava | reverse complement strand
TAAAGGTTTGTTGATTATTTTGTGACATCACCAAGCAAATGTTACTTGAGGCTAACATGTTAATGCCTCGATAATGATATGCGGTTAAATTGGACTCCTGTAGGAAAAGTTCACAGGATTGGATTCAATACAAATATTACTGCATAGAGAGAAAATGAATGGCTATTTCACATATCAGCAGATGCATTGTGGTTAACTTTTGAAGCATGCTCAAGTTACACTTGATACATTAAATTTACCTCATTCTAAATGTATAGCTGAACTTTGCGAGTGACAATATACGGAGATTTTTTGCCATATTTTAGTACATTAAGTTATGTGGAGACCAGATCCTTAAATGATGATTGTTCAGCGATCACTTTTGATGCTGGGATGCAGCACTGAAGTGCAGTCCCCCAATAAATTTACGTACCAGTGCATATGCAGACTTTTGACAAAGCGTCAGGACTTTTTTGCATTATAAATGTTTGCGCTTTAAGTATTTGCTAAAAAGCATTTAAACAAGAGAAAAGTACAGCACATTCAATTTGTTTGCAAGCTAAGTGTTGTTGTTGCATGTTATCAAGTGTCACTCACTGTAAAATCTACATGTCAGAATGATTGACAGCTGCTATTAAGTTATGTTGTAATGTTTAGCGAAAAAGTAATTTCATGAAGTATCACGATACTGCTGTTATTTTTCCCAAAATGTGAAATTCCCTGAAAACTCTTTTCGAACTACAATATTGGAGTCGATACTATCTTTTGGTACACGATTGCCAAAAATATTGATTTATTTAAACATGCCAGAGTTCCCATTCTTCTGCCACTAGAATGTCTCAATGATGACATCACGTAAAACTATGGTTTATAAAAAAAATACGTACTGATTATCTCTCGTCGGATTTCACTGAAAATAGTCATTTTACATTATATAACCTCTACTGTTATTTTCCCTGTTGGTGTAATAATTCATTGACCAAAAAGAAGTTTTTTCTTAACTTTATATGCTTGTTTCCAATGTCTTTGTAAAAGGAACGGGCATATCGCATGAATTATTTTTCTAATTTGCACCTACGAGTATCGACATTGTGAAAAGGCTTTCCAACTTTACAATTAGCGGGGACAGACTCTTCGCTTAGATTCTGTCTTGCAAATTCTCCATCGGTACCTTTTTTCTATCTATCGACCATTTCTCTGCCCGAAAATTTCCCTTGAAAGCCCTGTTGAGTATGCTAAAATTTCATAACGTAATAGTCAGTAATGAACATTAGTACCAGTCATAAGGTTTTGTTGCGGATTAATCTCAAAAACAGTTTCCCCTAAAGCAATAGAGAGCAGTGCACTGAGAAACTCATCCTGAAGAATTTGCATAAATTTTTGTATGAGTTCTTGATTTCATAAATGTTGCTAAACTATGTTTACTCTTCGATTTCTATCATACAAGAGCTACCGTGTTCAATCAGAGACATGAAACTGAACTTAATTTCTGTGACACATTTGTATCCTTCTCCGGCCTATACCATTTGTTTTAAATTAGCAGGGAATTGCAGGAACACGTCAGTTACAGTCTGATAAAGAATGCATACTATAAGTACTTTCGAATTCATCTCTTGGATACTCTTACAGGAACAGCTTTCCCTTAACTGTACAGGTGTGTATTGTTACAATATATCTGTTTGTCTGTTTACCTAATTTCAATAAGTCTGCGGTCTAGTATGGCACGGAAACATTTTATGGAAAAAGGTATTGAGGGACACAGAATACAAGAAAAGGTCTGTCCTCTGTCATCGTAGTGTTTGAAATCTTTGTCGCAGTGTTGATACTCCTAGTTGGAACTTAGCAAATTGTAAAATGTAAGTGCTGCAATGTGTCCATTCTATCTTCAAAGACATTAGAAACAAGCGTACATACCAATATTTTAAAACATACTACTGTTTTGGTGAATGAATTACTACTCTAACAGGAAAAATAAAATAATCTATATGACTATTTCGGTGAAATGAAACGAGAGAAAATAAATCAGCACGTAGGTTCGATCAACCATCATAGTCTTACTTAATGTCATCATTGAGACATTCAATTGAAAGACGGGTAGCAACTCTGGTATGTATATAACCATGGGTCATATCTACTTCGTTATAGTGTGATCAAAACGGGAGCACAGTTACATGTACACTATATTAATGATGCCTACCCTGCAATCAGGAAACCTTACTCGCTTTTTTAAGCGAGCTAAGATCTCCTTGCTCTCGCATTGCTTCTGCTTCTAGTCATGGGACGACTCCGGGAATCTGATTGGGCATTCCGGGGACCTGATTGGGCTTTTTGGTCACCATTTCCTTCGTTTCCATCATTTTGAACTCTGACACTGGCCTCTTGTTCATTCCGATCGTTCTGTGCGGTCGCTTGCTCTCTACTTGTATCATCATTACTTATTAAAACATAGTAAACAGGAAGTAATGGTACAAAATACAATAGTATACCATAACAAAAAAAATATTTCAGTATTGCCCATATCATAATCGATGTGAATGAGGAACAAGCACTAGGGTTGTCAGGTTTATATTTTTTATGACACTCTCTCTTCTCTTTCATACGTCCTGACAGCTCAAAATGAACACAACTGAAAGTCCAGTCTTCACTCTTAATCTTCTTCTGAATATTAGAACGGTTCAAAATTATTTCTTTGTATTTCTCACAAAGAATGCTGACTGTTACATTTGTGCAATTTCCCGGCGGGATCCAAAGATCAACTTCTTTTTCGAGTAGTTTCGTTTCTAAAGCTGCCTCATTATGTAGACGTGACTTTTCCAAGGCATTCTGTTGAGTACCCAGCAATTCCTCAACGGCGTTGTTTCCCACCAAAATGATGAAACAGGAAAACGCCTGTACAATAGTGTGTCGAGATTGCCTTCGAACAACTGCTAACATTAGCGCTGCCCCACCTAAGGTAGTAACCACTGCTTTAGAGATAGCGTGGATGTTCTTTAAGTGAATGTCTAACTCTGCATAGTAGTCAGCACTTACATAATGAGCACGGCTGTGGAAATGCAACTCGAATGAAACTTCATCCAGTTTATCGACAATCGACATATGTGTTGTACAGTTGCTCATACTGCAGATACTGCTTAAATTTGCACACGAATTCTGTGAACAAAATAAATTGGACTATATTAAAACCTTGTAATAATTACTGCTATTGATTTGCAACTAACATTTGCGTGATATAAAAAATAGAAACATAAAAGCATACATAAATGTTCAAATTATAATATGTGAAAGTCAGGCAACTAAGGGCACTTTACCAAATACCAAACGTAATGGGGAGCTTGACTCTTGATTGTGAGGGGTCTTTCTCAAGATAATGTATCTAAGATTATTGATATTTCTCACAGGCTTTCGACCTTATATTACTTTAATATGGTTCCTTTATTAATAAGCATGGACACATAACTGATGATGATTACATCTTGTGTCCTGCGTCACAAGATGCCATACCAAATACCAAACGTAATGGGGAGCTTGACTCTTGATTGTGAGGGGTCTTTCTCAAGATAATGTATCTAAGATTATTGATATTTCTCACAGGCTTTCGACCTTATATTACTTTAATATGGTTCCTTTATTAATAAGCATGGACACATAACTGATGATGATTACATCTTGTGTCCTGCGTCACAAGATGCCATATAGCTTACCGATAAGATGAAGACTTGGGCCCCATGGGTTTGCTGTGATGAGCTTGTGAAACTAGGTTTTAGCGCGATACATGATTTAGTGAGCGTGTGAGTGTTGACGCAGTAATATACTTGTGTAAGCAAACTGTTTAGGAAAATATCTAGTGCTATTAGCAATAATCCTAGCCAGGTTGATGAGGCAATTATTTAAGACCATGGCAAGGAGTTGAAAAGGAGGACTTAGTATCATTGATTAAAAGACTAAAGTAGGAAGTATTCAGCAAAATAATTTTTCGTTAGCATCATAACTACGAGTACCTATTGTTGTATATGTAACTGTCACAATCATGGCCATTTAAATTTCCAAAGTGGTCCACACTTAAAACAGCATCTTTTCTACACCTGTAAATTCACTGAGACCTTCTGGAACGAGTTTCACACATTTTTCGAGGAATCTCTCAGTTTGTTCACGAGACATAACTTAAATGAAGTGCTCTTTGGTGTTGACGGTTACTCTGACATTCATAATCACTTGATACTGTTAGCCAAAAGACACATCTATACCATGAAAATGAAACAGAGTAAACCACACTTTGCAGCTTTTATGTTGCAAGTGAAATTCAACTACCATCTAGAGTATGGAATAGCTCTGGAAAAAGACAAATTAGAGAGACATTGCAGCAAACGGATTTCAATTTTACACAAAATTGTAGATAACTAAGCACTGTACTTCAATTTAATTTAAGTTACTGTTACTAAAGAAAATGTTACCAATAAAAAAACTTAAACACAACAAACCTGCCAAATAATAGAATTGAAGTAAATGTGTGATAGAAAACCTAAATGGGAAAGGGCAATATGTTTTGCAGTAAGGTGAAGGTTATTCCAATGCCAGTTTGGCATGGTAGTCCGATAGCGCTTGTGTTTATGTCTATGTTTATGTTTATTGTGACTCACAGGCCAGAGGCAATAGTAGTTTTATTGGCAGAACAAGTAGACGGCTTAGCACAAAAATAGTTTCTGAACCCCTTACAGATATGACCTTAGAGACGAAAGATTTAGAGATAGTAAGTAAGGGAATATGTTTTAGGCTCCAGCATGGTTGACTCTGCCGCTTATCAATGGTTTGAAGAGTAAATTTTTCTCACCAATGAAATATTAAAAGTAAAGGGGCACAAAGCCATATGTGGGGTCAATGATTACTCTTTTAAGTTTTGATCTTATTACAAAGTAACTTGGAAAGGGTTAAATATTTTTCTATATATACCGATGTAGTTGATGAAAATGGATGAAGCTCAACAACCAACAACACAGCCACAAGTGACTAATGAAGTTTCACAGCTGGCGACAACACAATCCCGTGAGGAAAAGAGAATTATAATACCGAGGTAGGATATGTAAAAATCCGCGACTGGTTCTCGCAGGGAATACGATGGCAGAATTGATCAACAAATTTAAAATAAATTGGAGAACCACCATGTGCATCAGGAACCGACTGAACAGCCGCGCAGCTACAGGTTTGTTATCTAATGCTTGGTGTAATAGGTGTCAGTTAAAAAACTGTTCGTCTATTTCATTTTAGACAAGTACATGCTTGCCTTCAAATCCGGCTGTCGCCCATTCAGGAATCGACAAGATAGGAGGCCCTGTTACAACCGATAGCGTAGTAACTACCGATAACGTATCAAACTCGATAACGTAGTAAATCAACAGATAACGTAGTAACGAACCGAAAACGTAGTAATTTTTCTAACCGTTTACCGATAATGTAGTAATTTTTCCTAACCGATAACGTATTAACAAATTTACCGATAACGTATCGAATCAACTGATAATATATTGGGTCAAGTGATTCCTGGGAATAGATTCATAGAGATAGATCTTTCCTCGATCGATCGATCAATCCAGTGATCAATCGATAGATCGACAGCTTGATCGATCAGTGCACTGACCTATCGATCGATCAATGTTTCTATCGATTGAAATCGATCGATATTTCTATCGATTGAATGATTGAATAAATTGATCAATTGCTCGACTACGAGAACGATTGTAGTTCAATATATATGTTTATATATATTCCGATGGATAGATAGATCGATCGACGGATAGATAAATAGAGGGACTGTGTATCAAAATCAACCCATAATGTAGCCAAGTGAACAATGACGTATCAAATCAACCGATGACGTATTAAATCAACCAATTATGTGTCAAATCAACCAATAACCTTGCCAAGTCAAAGAGTAAAGATTCCAATCAACTTATAATGCATCAAGTCAACAAATAAATTATCAATCGACCGATGAAGTATTAATAAATGGAAACTAACTGAATATAAATGAGTGTTGTATCCTTCCTTTTTTTAAATCTATCAGTTACACCTTCAGAGTTACATATACTTGAAGTATACTGTTTTGCTTTCCTGATATTACTCAGACATCACGAATCGAATTTCATCAATTTGGGAAATGCGAACTAATTGATAAGTATTCCTGCAGGATGAATTCAAGATACAACACAAATGTGAGTGTCGACACACTTTCTAAGTCGGGTGGACTTGGAAAAAAGTTTACGACATGACCGATTATAAAATTTCGTTACTTACAACGTCAGTATATAAAAATGACAATATAACAATAAGTCGAAAGATTTTGTAGACAACACATTGCTTTTTCTTTTCTTTTTATACTTTCTGTCGTGCTTCACGTCAAGTCACATCTTATATCACAGACAAATAGTATACACAGACTGGAAACGCATGCATGCCTTTTGTTCCATGGTCGTCTCGGTAGACTATTGGCTTTTCATATTAAAATGAGCTTCAAAGGTGTTAAACTTTTCGGAGGCTTTGTTTATGGTTGATAATTACACGAGATTATGCGAAAAATACGACGAGATGGCATCGTACTGCCAGTCGCGTAGCAACCATAGTTACTTTGTGAGCTCTCAGGCCAGAAACACTGCTTCACGCCAATCAAAACATAACACGCCAGCAGTTTCATAAACATGTCCTTCCTTGACGCAGACGGTATGACTGACCATAGGTAAAACCAGACAGTATCGATAAAAGACTTTCAAATTTGGTTCAAACACACTCATATATTCATAAAAATATGAGAGAAATTTTTAAAACGGTAAAACTCACTTTCCTGAAGCTCAAAACACTCCCGTTTTCGCCAGCACGTCAATTCCGCTCAGCACCACACGACAACAACAACAAAAACTTTGCCGAACATACTTTCGCTTAACAATTGGCGAAAATCCGAAAATTACCGAAGGATGCATGGTCGGCACTCTTCGGAAAAGAGAGGCGAGAGCAACCTAAGGCGAGGCGAACATGGATGGATTACGTAAACGCTTCACGCCTTAACAATACCCGTTGCGACTCTGTCCATGTTTCTCTGTGATTATATGAAGTAGGATTACGAAGGCATCGCAAAATTATTGAGCAGTCGTACATAGTATAGTGCTGATAGAAAAAATGCTCAGGCCAAGAAAATAAAGTTTGTTTCTCATACTCGCGCGCTTCAATTCAAACCCGCCGCGTTAACCTTTTTCTGCTCATGAGGAATAAAATGAAAAAGATAAAAAAAATATAAATAAAAAACGAAAATATGCGACGATAGTGCATAACACACTGCTGTGTAAAACAGAATTGTGAACAAAATAAATGACACTAACAATCCAATCAGAACTGTACACACATGTCACTGTTATATTAAGCTGTCAAAACTTTGCATCGCTGCCTTAAAAGTCAAACCACAGAACTGTTTTCTATACCAAAATACTAAAGCAACACTGCTGTGTATTTATCTCTGCGCGCATTCCTATGTCGCTTTCATGTTTTTTGCGCGTTCTTGTCGGTTAAAAAATAAAAAAATTGAGAAGAAAAAAAAACCGCGTAACCGCATCATTTTTGCAATATGTCTAGGATGAGAAATAAACTTTTTATTTTCTTGGCCTTGCCAGATTTCACTCATGCATATATTTCCTGCATGTTAATCACTAATATGCTTACCCTTTTCAAATGCACCCGATGGAGATTTTCAATAACATGAAAAATCGTCAATTGTGCGAATAAATCATTAACATTCTTTGGTTAATCGCTAATACGCAGTTACTTCTATCAGTGACGTATCCAATATGTGTGCGAAATTTGCGATGTTGGCTGTCGGTGATTGCGGTATTGCCATTGGTCAGATAGAGCCAAAACACAGTCCCGAAGGGAACAGGTCTTCCGTTTTGTAGCTGGTCCGATTACTTTGTTAAAAATGTTTTGTGATAATCACATTTTATATGCGAGGCAAAGTATTCCCACGATCGACTTGTCTGTATAACTTTTGTTGCAGTACGAACGACTCACTTTTACCCAACTAGAACTAAACTGTATAGCTATAGCAAGACAAGAAACAACTTCCCAAACCAATTCCAGTAGTTTGACAACATGGAGATCAGCTTATTCCTTCGTACTACCATGAAAGGAGTCGAAACACGATTAATTTGCTGCAGAAATTTGTACCAATTTACGCTAAACGGAAAAAATAAATAGAAGAAAAGAAAATGGAGTACGAGACAATGTAATAACAAATCGATCTATCTATCTAATTATTGACCAATTTATCGAATCGATCGATAGATCTATCGATTAATTTATCTATCTTTCTATCGAAATGATTGATCTTCGTTCTGTCGATCGATTTGCCCATCAATCTATCTATCGATCAATTGATCGATCGATCGACCGACCATCTATCAACCATCGATAGATAGATCCATCGATCTATCGACTGAGTGATCGATTTATCTATCGATACGTTGATCGACCTATCTATCTATCTATCTATCTCTATCGATCTATAAATCGATCCAGCTATCGCTCCCCATGAATCGCTTAATCAGATATTATCAGTTAATTGATACCGTTACGGTATTGGTTGTTTTGATGCAGTAATGGTTGACTTTTCTATATTATCAGTTGACTGAATCCGTTATTGGTTAATTGATACGTTATCGGTATATTTGTTGATACGTTATCGGTTAGGAAAATTTACTACAATATCGGTTCATTACTACGTTATCGGTAATTTTTTACTACGTTATTGGGTTTGATACGTTATCGGTTAGTTACTACGTTATCGGTTGTAACAGGCCCTTCGGGAACTGGCAGAGTGGGCGGAAGTGCTCATGTGAAATATGACCTTGAATTATGGTAATTTTTTCTTTTACAGTTATATAAGTCAATGCGCCAACAGTGGATACAAAAAGTGGTAAACGCAATTTGTGATGGTGCAATCTTAGCTGGAATATGTTTTGCATTCCAAGGCTTGCGAAAACGTTACTGAGGACAGAGGTAGCAAGTCCAGGAAAGACATCTTTTAAACTAGCATAAGCAGTCATTAACAGTCGGCCACGTGTTTCCAAAGTGTGAGGAACAAGTTATTCTGTCATCAAACAAATTTCTTTCTGATAAAGAAGAATTATGGTCAAGTATGATAATAATATATGAGTTAAAAAGAGGGAGGCCACAGCAGAGGAGTTAAGGAACAGACGACGACTGTGAGAAAGCCATACAGAGTTTTGAAAAGGTCGTTAAAACGAATAGGAAGTGTTGTTTATCCTACCCTTTAACTACCTTTCTTCTTGGCAAACAGGACTAGAAATTAAAAGAAAAACAACTACTTCAAGTCGAAAATATCAGATAAAGACATCTTTAAAAAAAAACCATTTTGATAGAAGAGGCTCATCGTTGGGACATTTGCCTAAAGGCAGGAGATCTATGCCCGATTATTGTAAGATTTCTTTATTTCAAAATTCGAACAAAAATTCTTCAGTCAGCGAGTAGGATCTTGAGAAAGAATCACGTCTTAGAGCAATTGACGATTTTCCACATTCAGTTCGTCGTACATGTAAGAAGCTGATTCAGTTTACTGTTAAAGCAAGAACTGTAAACAAACATTCATATTTATGACGATTAAGTTATTGAAGGCAAAACAATGTAAATACAACAATGTAAAAAATAATTTAGGAAGTCTAAGAGGTGTAGCCAAGCCTTAAGAGTTCAAGATGCCCAGAAAAAAAATATACAACACGCTGTTATCAAAAATATTTTCTGTTGAATGCTGGACGGTTAAAGTTTGCAAAATTATTCTCTGAAGCGCTACTTTTCATCTTGCTCGACAGTGGCTATGAAACCTGAATAAAGGTGCCTAAAAGGTTTTCTAGATTTCTTTCGCCTACGCATAGAGTTTACTTGACTGTAAGACATACACACATGCATGCATGTATACCTACCTATCTATCTATCTACCTACCTACCTACCTGTCTGCCTGCCTACCTACCTACCTACCTACCCACCTACCTACCTACGTACCTACCTACATACATACATACATACATACATACATACATACATACATACATACATACATACATACATATACATAAATACATACATACATACATACATACATACATACATACATACATACATACATACATACATACAGAATTTAAGAAAGTGTGATAGTTGCTATATAGCTACAGAATGCAAATTATGTTTTACCCCTTTTATGCTGTCGCTGACAATGCTGCGATAGGGACAGGTTGTCTTGTCTGCGATCTCGTCAGAGTCTGACTCTGTTTGTTCGCTAAATTGAAACGGTTTAGTTGATGCCTCTGTCGGACATGGTTGAGTAGCAAGTCCGTTCTTAATGTCTGTTGGTTCTTCAAGAAAGTCGTTCTGGTCTTGAAGCTGGTTTACGTGTTCGACATCGTTACCAGCCTCATTGTCCACCCTCTTTGTCCATTCTTCACCGGTATCCTGTTAAGAAAAGTTGCGAAGCAAGGATATGATGGAAGGAAAAAGGAAATATTACCGATTCTGAATTATTCTTCTAGACGATATATACTAGTCTATATATATACCTAATCAAATCACAACAATTACAGGCGAGCTTTGTGTAATTTGCTATGACTTGGTTAAGGTGGAGTTGGTGAGATTTGAGTTTGTGATTTTTATCGAAATTTCTCGACTACTGTGGGAAAGTGGATATCGGCGAGAATACGTTTCAATACATAACGATTAGTTTACTTTATTGGTGCTTATACAAACCTCACACTCAAACAGACTAGCAGAAACCAACAGCATGAACGTCAGAAAGCTCATTCGGTCCATTTTGCTTGACGTCTGATATCTAGAGCACAAAGGAAAGAAATTTTATCGTAAGGGAGACTTCAGTAATTACAGGGGGTGGGCCAGGGGAATTGCGCGCACACCTGTACCGTAAAATGCGACCCTGCCCTTATCCTCCAAACTAAAATGTGACCCTCCCCCTTGTCAGACATTCTCAAACTTGACCCCATCCCCAACCACTGCAGTATTCTCCAAAGGAATAACTGAAACAGTATCAGCTAATTTTCATAACAATTGGTTTGATAATTATGTAAGTTGGGGATAAATTACTGAAGGGGGGCTGGTGTTTTGACAGACAGTCGCAATTTATCACGCAAGCATTTTTAAGAGATATGGTATTTCTTACATTTTAGGGAGGGTCACCATATTTTGGGCAACTGAAAGAAGGCAAGATGTAGCTGATACAGTGCTTTCATCCAAAAATATCAAATCATAATACATGGAGTCTATCAGGCAAATTATTGACAATTTTCAACCAAAACACATGCTAGATCTGTATATTTTATATGTTTGATAATATATTCAAATGTACTTTGCTTGAATGGGAAGTAGCATGTGCATTTGTGTACAAGAATTTTTTTGTGGAAAGACATCGTACATCTTAAGCCCGTCTTGATGATAGTTACGATAATTGTGTTACGCTTAATCCTATCAATTCTGGAACCCTATAAGAAGTTAAAGAATAACATTTCTAATCGCTTTTAAAATGTAACCGGAAAATCACAAATATCAAGGAGATACATAATTTCAGCAGCTGCGCAGATATTTAATTACAGTAATTTTACCAAACAAAGTCAAGTTTCTCTTAGACCACTGTGATTATAAATTTTCAACAGACAAAACAATTTTACATACTACATTATTTTAATCCAATTGACGAATCGCATGAGAAGTAAGTATTCAGGGATTTAATTGGCTCTTTTGGCCATCTTATACCGGCGAACCATCATTTCTATATTTCCACGCACCAACCCAAAGGCCCTAAGTCTTATTTGAATTTAGACTTTGGGCCTGCTACAGAGCTGACGTACAACCTCAATTGTCCTTAAAATAGACATTTGACCGATTATAAAAATGGTTGTATCATCAGCTACCTGAGAAATGCGAATATCTTGAGATAGACTGGCTGAAATATTTATCTTGAATCCCTTAAATCATTATTAGATCTGACTTGAATGGCAAAGATTAACAAAAAGAAAATAGGACAGCCTTGACGAATATCAAGTTGCAATGGTTGAGAAACCCAACCACGATTAAGCACACTAGCTTGGCAATCATGGTAAAGAATTTTAACATAACTTTTATAAATATGACTCCAAAATTAAATTTTTTGAGAACTTCAAACATAAACATTCCACTCTACAGTGTCAAAAGCCTTTCGAAAATAGAGAAATAAAACCGCACCCTGTATGTTTTTGTAGTTTGCATAATCGATAATGTCATAGATTAATCTCACGTTTTATCCAATAAAGCGCTTTTTAAGGTATGCTGTTTGATAGTGATTG
Organism: Ptychodera flava; assembly: GCA_001465055.1. NCBI lineage: Eukaryota > Metazoa > Hemichordata > Enteropneusta > Ptychoderidae > Ptychodera > Ptychodera flava. The sequence goes on along the minus strand of LD354198.1, from coordinate 33,621 downwards.
ATAATTCTGCTCAAAACAGGCTGCAATCTCGCAGATAGAACAAAGACAATTATCTTATAATAAATGTTTAAGACACAAATTGGTCTCCAATTATCCGAAACCTTTCTGTCATCTTTCTTGTGAATCAAACGAAGATGCGCATGCCTTTGAAAAAAGTTAATTTACCACTTTCCATACCTTTGGAAATTGCTCCATGAACAAGTGGTCCAATACAGTGCCAGAATTATTTATAAAATTCGGCAGGCATTGTTGTGTACAAGAAATTGATTTTGGAATTCAATCTACTATATTGGTTCACTATACATGACAGTCTATGATGAAAATATGGATAACTTTTTTTCCAATTCTAAAATAGGTAAATCTGTGCAATTTTGTACGCTTGATTATTGGTATTAATATTCATGATTAGACTAGAGTGGTTTCAAGTCCATGGTTGTGCAAAAAATTGATTTTGGAATTTCACCGAAATGTAGATTTATTACACATGGCAGTCTATGATGAAACTATGAATATTTTTTTTCCAATACAAAATTAGGTAAATCTTTGCATTTATGTATGCTTGATTATTGATATTAATGTTCTTGATTAGACTAGAGTGGTTATAAGTCGATGTTTGTGCAAGAAATGGAATTTTTGAATTTCACTGAAATGTTGATTCACTCTACATGGTAGTCTATGAGAGAACTATGCACAATTTCTTCCAATAGAAAACTAATAATATATTTGCATTTATGTACATTTGATAATTGATATACACTTTTCTGTCCGTTGCATATGTTTTTGTCTCTTGTCTTTCATCAGGTTTAACTGTTCAAGGTGTTTAATGTAGGATACCACTGCATCTTCTTTACTTGTGAAACTTGTAGATAATGTGTATGTATTTGAAAGAATTGGTGTATTTTGTTGATGATTTCCTATTCAGGAAATATCACAAAGACAGTCAAAGGTTTGGCCATAAAATCTGCTTCTGTCAAAGTGACCCTCCCCCAAGATAGGTTTAGAAAAAGTGACCTCCCCATGAACGGTTTTCTAAAACGTGACCCTCCCCCAAATTCCCCCGTCCCACCCCCTGTAATTACTGAAGGCTCCCTAAGTACGTGCATGCATGTATACATACGTACATACACCCATACATACATACATCAATACATACAGACACAAATTCACACATACATACATACATACATACATACATACATACATACATACATACATACATACATACATACATACATACCTACCTACCTACCTACCTACCTACCTACCTACCTACCTACCTACCTACCTACCTACATACATACATACATACATACATACATACATACATGTGCACATTTTTATTGCAGAGGGGGATTGGGTAAAACTTCAAGTCAGTAGGAGAGTTTTTGAAAAATGGCATGGAGGGATGGATGGTGGCAACGCAAAATGTTTGAATGTCGGAAACCATTCTTCCGACCTCCCTACCATAAATTATCACGGCTCACTTATGACTGTCGAGTAAATCAAGTTTGATTTGATGCAGACTGTCGTGTGCATAAAATAGCGCTTAACTGCTGTCTGCTGACGAACATGCATTTTATACATAAGAATTGTGTTTTTGTCCGTATTTACCAGTTTAACAAGGTTACAGAAGTAAAAATTGTTGTATGGATGTTTAGTGCATTAGTCGACACAAAGACTGTTACGCAGTTTCCGAATTAAGTTATTTTAATCGCTACGTAATTGTATCGATTCACTCGAAATGTTGTTGTCCAAATAGTTTTTGAAAATTGTACGCTCTCGATAGATCTAGTAAATCAAACCGGTCATTCTGATGTGGACACTGTTCATGCTAAAGAGAAGGCGTCTTTAATGTAAGACTAACAAACAAGTAGCCAAAATGTCACGTACAGAAACCACGCTAGTTGGGGACTGAATAAACATTGTCACATTAAGGATGCATAGATATAGAGTTTCAGATATAAATTAACATAAATTGATGTACACTATAGTGTGCATAATATAGTGTCTGACTGCTGACTGCTAACATGTATTTAACACATAAGAATTGTGCTGTTTTTTCTGTATTTACCAGTTTAATAAGGTTACACAAGTAAAAATTGTTGTATGGATACACACACACATGCACTGATATATACATACATAAATAGATACATACATACATACATAGATACATACATACATACATACATACATACATACATACATACATATATACATACTATAGTTTTTGGAATAACACTTGAAAATTATACGCTCTCGATAGATCTAGTAAATCCAGCCGGTCATTCAGATGTGGACACTGTTCAAGGTAAAGAAAAGGCGTCTATAATGTACGACTAACGAACAAGTAGTCAAAATGTTACGTACAGAAACCACGCTAGTTAGGGACTGAACAAACATTGTCACATATAGGATGCATAGATCTAGAGTTTCAGAGATAAATTAACATAAATTTTTATGTGGTCTTACCTTACTGCCTACATAAAGTTTTTAGAACGCAGAATTTTGCTTTTACTCATCAAATATGGCGACAAGGACAATTGGCTGACCTGACCACCATGTGCAACCCTAGGAGCAATTACCTTCCACGCCAAAAGCTATTCGTCCAACAGAAATCCAATCGACTCAGAAATATATGTATCATTTTACTCACCACGTAATTGAATCGATTAACTGAAAATGTTAGTGTCCAAATAGTTTTCGAAAATTGTCGTTTCCGATAGACTTAGTAAATCCCATACGTCCTTCTGGTTTCGAAACTGTACGTTGTAACGAAATGACCTCTATAATTTATGGCTAATAAACAAGTAAAACATTGTCACATTTATGCCGGTCTATCAGTCTTAACAAGTAACACACTTTAACAGCAATGTTATGGGAATTGGCAGTGAATGGAATCAAGCACTGATCTCTATCTATTATGGTGTTCAATAATAAATCCACTGTCTTATGTTGATCACAGCACCAAAAACCGTTAAAAATCGAAAGATAAAGTTATTTGTAGACCTATCTCTGCCTCATTGTCAATAGTAATATCAGGAGGACAATACATTTTTTATTTGGCCCAAGCTGAATTCCAGTTTTTCACGAACTGAAAATGTTGACAGGTAGGCAGCTAAATAGTTCAATCATAAAAAAGTTATCTCATGATGTTTTCTATTTTATTAGCTCTCGTGTTCACAAACGTTCACACACAGAAATGCTAGTGTCAACGTAGTCACTTACTCGCAGCGGCTGTTCCTGTACGGCTTTTGCGCCTACTGTCCCTGTCACAGACACAGTTATCCTCTAGAGTACCAAATGCGCTTTCAACGACCATAATCTTGCAGATCTTGTAAGCAGCGGCTAATACGGCGGCTAATGTCATATGTGTGTATGTACAGCCTTATAAGCTCCCATGTGTGTCGGTGTGGTAGGTACATTACATACATACATACATACATACATACATACATACATACATACATACATACATACTTTATTTTATTTATTTATTTATTTATTCAGCCTTGACATAAAGTCAGGATGAGTCGCACAGGTGACTAACACCTATACAAAAGCAACCCTCCTCAAAAGCACACATTTAACAAGTTACACATACAAAATTCAAAACAGAAAAGACAAATGCAGAATAAAACAATCATAAAAAAATACAAAAAAAAATTCAAAACAGAACAAAACAAAACAGATAAATTAACAGAGACGGCAATTTTTACAGTGGCACTTTCCCACCCAAGTACAAGTGTTATCAGGATAAAAATTATTGTTTAACAAACCCGTGTAATGTTTTAATAAAATAGACTTGTATGACCTAACACTTGTTGAAGATTTGCCATGAAAGGGCATAACACTACTCGAGTAAAAAGCTCTGTTAAAAAACGAGTAACGAAAACATTCAGTTTTAAAAAGTGGCATCTTCATGGAAGTGTCATCAGGATATTTAAATGTGACAAACTGGCTTAAATTTAAGTCATACATACCAGCATCAAACATTTAGCTAAAAAGACACAGTCATTTAATTCTCTCCTGTAGCTCAATGGGAGCAAATTCAATTTAATCATACGCTCTTTGTAATCCATCTCCTGGGGATATCCAAGAATGTATTTTGTGGCTCTCCTTTGGACACCTTCAAGATGAAGCATTGATTGCTTAGTCGTGACAGCCCATGACTGGGATAAATAATCAAGAATACTACGGACAAGGGATAAATACAGTTGGAGTTTCATTTTAGTGGAACAGGTGTGGCCACATGTACGTTTAATCAGTCCCAGCATGCGGTTTGCTTTTGTAACAGATATATTGATATGCTTATCCCAAGACATATTTGAAGAAACTTCGACTCTAAGATCACGGATGCTGTCAACTTTTTCTAGGGAAACACCACGCATTGAATAAGTATAGGTAATGGGGTTGTGTTTTCTACTAATGGTAAGGAGCTTTCATTTTTCAGCATTGAAAAGCATGCTCCATTTCTCACTCCATGATACTAAATTGTAAGTACATACCAGTAACGAGCTAAACAATGGAATAAAACAGCATTATTTATTAGTCAAAACAATAACGAAGAAGAACTTGAAAAAGATCACTAGAATAAGAAATCGACAGATAAGGATAACCAACATAAGAGTATTTGAACCAAAATGATAGAGCTGGTGTTTTAAATGAAGCGCCCTCTATGACAGAATTGGCTTCCTACACATTTTTACACTGTTTATCAGAAGCTGTCGACAGGGTGAAATTATAGCCCTTAGATTGTACAGCTTACACAGAAAAAGATAAATTCAATGATAGAAGCGTGCCGAATATTGAATACTTCTTCAATGTCAGCTTCCACAACAAGGATAAGACAGTCTTTCTCAGATGGTTCACACTTGTGTTAAGGGACTGGATGGAGATTACAGCACGGGAGGCCCAGTGTTTTTCATAATGCATAACAAGTAGTGACCCCTGCAAATTTTCATATGAAAAAATAGTGACGCTCTCCAAGCGTGTGACAGTCCGTATCGATGATATCTAGACTAACATATCACACATTCGACCTTTTACCTTTCAAAGAATGATCTCGGTTCTCAGTGTGTTCACCAGTGACTGGGTGCTGTACAATGTTTATAGCCCTTAGATTGTACAGCTTACACAGAAAAAGATAAATTCAATGATAGAAGTGTGCCGAATATTGAATACTTCTTCAATGTCAGCTTCCACAACAAGGATAAGACAGTCTTTCTCAGATTGTTCACACTTGTGTTAAGGGACTGGATGGAGATTACAGCACGGGAGGCCCAGTGTTTTTCATAATGCATAACAAGTAGTGACCCCTGCAAATTTTCATATGAAAAAATAGTGACGCTCTCCAAGCGTGTGACAGTCCGTATCGATGATATCTAGACTAACATATCACACATTCGACCTTTGACCTTTCAAAGAATGATCTCGGTTCTCAGTGTGTTCACCAGTGACTGGGTGCTGTACTTTTCGAATCCCATCGAGAATTTACCGAATTTACAAATAATGACTTTTGTGCAACGTTCCGAGTAGCCATATAGGAATAGAAGTAAACTATACCGTTACACAAGGAGATGCACTCTGTTTGTCTATCACAGTCAACTTTTTTGTAATAATAACAGTACGTGATACGCCTATTGTCCCTTTGGGATATCGCCTATCGATATCTGTCAAGTCTCTTGATTTTCAATGTGTTGCTCGCCGGCCTGATCTTGTGTACAAGTATGTTCCACTGTCATGAACGTCGAGGCGCATACTCTTCTTCAACTACATTTGAGTCAGAGCATGGAGGTAGTAGTACCTCCATGCTTGTGCCAATTCTCAGTATATCGCAAGCATAGCGCCCAAGTTGAGAGCTTAGGGACTGGACATAAATTACAAGGGGGGGTGGGCCGGTGTTTTTCGAAACACCGCTGCGTCAAAAATAATGACCCTTCAAAAGTTTATGCACAAAAATTAGTGACCCTCCCCCTTATCCGTGCATGAAAATAAGTGACCCTCCCCTGTTACTCAATACCCCCCAAACAAACCAGCAATGCATTCAAGACCTCCTTCTGACTTGCTATACTTTTGAAGTCCCCTCCCAAAAGGAAGGCAAAATGCGGCCGATATAACCCTTTGTCCAAAAAATATCAAATCATATGTGTGTGATAATTCATGTAAATGTACTTTGCTTGAAGCGGCAGATAAAAAGTGCATGCAGTTACAAAAAATGTAATTTTTAGATTTCATGGATAATGTCGATTCACTATGAATGGCAGCCTATGATGAAACTATGAATATTTTTTTCCCAATACAAAACTAGGTAAATCTGTGCATTTATGTACACCTAATTATTAGTATTAATGTTCATGACTAGACTACAGTGGTTTCAAGTCAATGGTTAAGCAAGAAATTTGTTTTTGGAATTTCACTGAAATGTCCATTCGCTATGCATGGCAGGCCTATGATGAAACTATGAATATTTTTTTCCCAATACAAAACTAAGTAAATCTGTGCATTTATGTACACCTAATTATTAGTATTAATGTTCATGACTAGACTACAGTGGTTTCAAGTCAATGGTTGTGCAAGAAATTTGTTTTTGGAATTTCACTGAAATGTCCATTCGCTATGCATGGCAGGCCTATGATGAAACTATGAATATTTTTTTCCCAATACAAAACTAGGTAAATCTGTGCATTTATGTACACCTACTTGTTAGTATTAATGTTCATGACTAGACTATAGTGGTTTCAAGTCTATGGTTGTGCAAGAAATTTGTTTTTGGAATTTCACTGAAATGTCCATTCACTATGCATTGCAGCCTATGATGAAACTATGAATATTTTTTTTAAATACAAAACTATAAGTAAATCTGTGCATTTATGTACACCTAATTATTAGTATTAATGTTCATGACTAGACTACAGTGGTTTCAAGTCTATGGTTGTGCAAGAAATTTGATTTTGGAATTTCACTGAAATGTCCATTCATTACGCATGGCAACCTATGATGAAACTATGAATATTTTTTTACCAATAAAATCATTGCAATAAAATACAATAGTAAATTGTTACACTATAGCGACTGCTATAGTGTAACAATGAATAGTATATTCACGACTCAGAGTACAAGGATGGAAGAGTAGGACTAGCAGCAGTTGTGCGCTTGTGGCAGTAGTTGTTATTTTTATTGTATGTATCTCTTTTTGGAGGATTGAAAAAAAAGGTCATAGGACCGTTTGTTTCTTTCCAATTACTGCAAGAATACGTCTACCGCTGAAGGCAAAGTGACCAGTGACCATCTATTGAAAATTTGCCATATTCATTTCTGAAGATGTGAAAGACATATTCACGCCATGCAAATTTTATTGTCTTGTTATGTCATTTGTCGTTTCACCCACTTCACACGTATTACAACAACCTTTTTAGTAAAGCAGAACCCCTTTTTGCCAGGAATAATACCTATTCGTTTTGGCACCTTTCTTTACACATTCTATTACAGCAGTGTTAGAGTAGTTGAATTAGTCGAGTAATAATGCCACAGTATGCAGTAGGGCCTTCGCCCGGGGGTTCGAATCACAGTCACCTGTGAATCGATACACGATGGCCTCTGTGTGGTATAGTTAGAAAAGAGCATAGCAGCCGTCGAGTTATCGATACACCATAGGGTCCTCAGTCTCCGATGATGGTGGTGATGATGATGATTAGGCCTAAATATTTAAAAATGTAGAAAAATAAAAATTTATTTGGACTCAGTAAATATGTTGTTGCTGTTGTTGTTGTTGTTACTGTTTATGTTGTTGATAGTATTTGCAGAAAAGAACAAAGTATGCGCTGCGCATACTTTGTTCGCATACTTTGTTCTTTTCTGCAAATACTAAGCTTATCAACAACAACAATAATAACAACAACAACAACAACAACAACAATTTTATTCAGTCAAATATATTTCTATCTTTCTTCATTTCTATATATTTAATCATCATCATCATTTTCGGAGACTGGGAACCCTATGGATTCACGAGTGACTATGGTTCGAACCAGGCTGCGCTGTGACTCGGTGCGCGTGGGGAACGTCACGCAAGTAGCGCTGGGAAATGACCAACCTTTGACCTTATTTAGCTATACAGCTACAGCCGCCATGATATGAGGCGTCATCGCTTGCAGGCGAGGAAGCAGATATTCCAACGTTTGGATCATTTTGGCTCACAGTTACGTTCGAAATCGGAAAAAACATACGCTAAGCGGTATCTTTGTAGATTCCTAGTGCTGTTGTGAGCACAGGTCTCGCCATGCAAGGTGAAGAAATTCAGAAATACATCAGCGATTTCGCAGGACGTTTTCACCCAGAGAACA